>CAUYPK010047136.1:0-45059 GCA_963574355.1 Loris lydekkerianus | reverse complement strand
GCCTGCCAAACAACAATGATGGCTGCAACCAAAAAATAGCTAGGCCATGTGGCAGGCGCCTGTAGTCCCAGCCAGTTGGGAGGCAGAGGCAGAATTGCTTGAGTCCAGGAGCTGGAGGTTGCTGTGAGCTGTAATGCCATGACACTCTACCCAGGGCGACAGCTTGAGTCTCTGTCTCAAAAAAAAAAATAAAATAAAATAAAGTGCCATGGCGTCAGCCTAGCTCACCAACCTGAAACTCCTGAGTTCAAGCAGTCCTCCTGCCTCAGCCTCCCAAGTAGCTGGGACTACAGGCTCCCACCACAACACCCATCTAATTTTCTACTTTTAAGTAAAGACCGAGTCTCATTTTTGCTCAAGCTGGTCTCAAACTCCTGAGCTCAAACAGTCCTCCTGCCTTGGCTTCAAAGCTCTCAAAGACTTAAGATTATAGGCATGAGCCACCACGTCCAGCCAAGCTTTTGTACTTTTTGATTATTCCATCTTACAGGCATTGTCAGTTGTATTTAAAACTCTCTTAGTCTGGGTGCAGTAGCTCACGCCTATAATCCCAGCACTTTGGTGGCTGAGGCAGATAGATTAACTGAGCTTATAGGTTCGAGACCAGCCTGAGCCAGAGTGAGACCTCATCTCTAAAAAATAGCCAGGCGTTGTGGCAGGCACCTGTCCTCCTAACTACTTGGGAGCCTGAGGCAAGAGAATCACTTAAGTCCAGGAGTTTGAGGTTGCTGTGAGCTATGACGCCACGGCACTCTAGCAAAAGTGACAAAGTGAGACTGTCTCAAAAAAAAAAAAAAAAAAAACAACTGTCTCTTAGACCTTTGTGTCTGCTTAAAGACATATCATGGCACTAAACACAGATGATGAAGATAGCAATTCTGTGAATAGTAAAATACCCAAATACAGGCAGTTAATAAGAAAAACACCAAGAGCTTTGTATAATCCATCTTGGACTCAAGAGATCCTCTTGCCTCAGCCTCCCAAGTAGCTGGGACTACAGGCATGCAACACCATGCCAGGCTAGTTTTTCTATTTTTAATAGAGATGGTCTCTTGCTCTGGGTGGTCTGGAACTCCTGAGCTTAAGCAATCTGCCCGCCCACTTTAGCCTCCCAGAGTGCTAGGATTACAGGCATGAACCCCCAGGCCCAGCCTACATGTAGATTTTACTTTTATTATTTCTGGTGTTTTTGAAAGAGGAACATCTGTGCTTTTAGAGAAAGATTTAATCCAGCACACATTGATAAGGATACCAGATGAAGATACTAATTATTATAGTTTTGTGGCTAATATTGCAGTGTTTTAAAAATATCTATACAAGGGCTAGGTGCAGTGGCTGATGCCTGTAATCCTAGCACTCCAGGAGGCCGAGGCATGTGGATTATTTAAGCTCAGGAGATAAGACAAGCCTGAGCAACAGCAAGACCCCATCTCTAAAAATAGCTGGGCATTATGGTGGGTGCCTATAGTCCCAGCTATTCGAGAGGGTGAGACAGGAGGATCACTTGAGCCTAGGAGTTTGAGGTTACTGTGAGCTATGACACTATCACATTCTACCAAAGTACCAAAGGTGACTAAGTAAGACTCTGTCTCAAAAATAAATAAATAAATAAGTAAAAAATACCAAAGGTGACAAAGTAAGACTCTGTCTCAAAAATAAATAAATAAATAAGTAAAAAATACAGTAGAACAATGGACTAAACAAACCGATCAACATATGGAGCCGGTCAACATGATGAACTAGGCCTACAATAGTGATATGTACATGTGGTACATGTCCAATCTATGAAATTGGGTCAACTTGAAGTGGTCAAGGTAGGGAAGCAGTCAACTATGGAGGTTCTACTGTGTATGGTGTGTGTGTGTATATAAACATATATGTTGTGTATGTGTCTGTGTTGTCTGGGATAGAGTGTAGTAGCATAATCATAGCTCACTGCAACTTCAAACTCTTGGGCTTAAGCAATCCTTCTGCCTCAGCCTCCCAAGTAGCTGGAACTACAGATATACAGATGTACACCACCATACCCAGCCAATTTTTCTGTTTTTTGAAGTGACTGTCTCACTATGTTGCTCAGGCTGATCTTGGAATGAGCAGTCCTCCTGCCTTACCGCCTTACGTGCTGAGATTACAGGCGTGAGTCACCAGCCTAAAAGTCTTACTCTTAAGCGTGCCATTCTACATAGCTTCTTTCCTCCCCTTCTACACCACTTCCAACTAAATTTCCTGGTCTCTCTACCAAGAAAATATGCTAAATTGCTGTTTTCTTGTTTTTAAATCCCACTTCTAATAACTTTACAGTTAACTAGATTTGCTATTCATAAATGAAATAACAGAACTAGCGAAGTACTGGCATAATTGAATGTGCATATAGCTTCCTGCCTGATAGAACTGCTCTGTGACACAGCCGTTCTGCATCTTTAAAAGCCTCTTGTTACCAGGGAGCAGCTTTGACATTGCACACCGGGTGCACATTTGGTACAAGCAGTGAATGAATGTGATGCATGAATAAATATTTGTGTCCAGCCCACACATCTGCTTCTTGCAGTCTCTAGTGAGTTCATCCTGGGGTTTTTTTTGTTTGTTTGTTTTGTTTTGTTTTGTTTTGTTTTCCAGCTGCTGTGACTTATTCGAAGCCTCGATTGGCCACATTTTGGTACTACGCCAAGGTTGAGCTGGTTCCTCCAACCCCTGCTGAGATCCCTAGAGCTTTTCAGAGCCTGAAAAAAATAGTCAATAGTGCTCAAACTGGTAGCTTCAAACAGCTCACAGTTAAGGTAACTATGGGCTAAATGAAAACGTATGTGTTTAACAGAAAATGTTTTCCCTTGGGAGTTTTCTGATTGTTTTGATTAATCTATTTCCGGTGAGGCTGAATCCACCAAAGTGGGAGATAATCTCTTTCTTGACTGCTGAGAGAGATACTTTTCTAATTTCATCATCTGGAAAAAAATAATTGGACGATTTTATGTATTAGTTTCCTAGGAGTCTTCTACTATAGCAAAAAGTGAGCATTTTTACTGGGAAACTTCTTTTCGTTTTCTATTTTGGATAGTATATTAAAATATGGTGACATACTTTGCTAATTCTGTAATTTTTCCATCGTAGTTCTGGATTTATCCCCAGTTCAGCCAAAATATCTCTTGAGAATACCAAAACCTGGGTTATTGAATTATATAAAGATAAAAATCTAAAAACTATAAGAATTAGAACCTGGATTTGGGTTGACTTGCATGACCCAAGCACATGATCCAAAAGGTCTAGATAACTAAATAATTGACTATTTTAGAACCTATGCCCTGGGAAATATGATTATTCTTAAGAAGACTTCCAAAAACTTCAGGTCTGATTGATGAGGATAACTCATTTCCATGAGTGCTGAAAAGGCCCGATTTGTTATGGGGAGGAATTTTTTTCAACTAGTGATTCAAGATCTGTACTTTTGCTTGTGTGAAACTTATTTCTTGAACCATTTGTGTATTTTTCTCATTAGGGCAATAAAATGTTGATCTTTAAAACTAAGTACTGAATACTTGCAAAGAATTAAGCCAAATAATACATGAGTAAAACTGATGTCTAGGGCATCACCTATGGCTCAAAGGAGTAGGGCGCCGACCCATATGCCAGAGGTGGCGGGTTCAAACGCAGCCCCAGCCAAAAACTGCAAAAGTAAATAAATAAAAATAAATAAATAAATAAATAAACTGATGTCTCAAGAGGAAGACAAAGCACTTCATCTTTGAACAGATTGTCTTTGGCCAGATAGAAATATATATTCAGAGACTTGGGCTTCCTAGAGTCATCCTTTCATAAGAATGCCCTATCTAGATGTATCAGCTGTTTCCAGGATGTGGGTTGTTTTAGGGCTCATAAAGTGTCTCATAAACTAATAATGAAAGGGTTAAATCAGTTCAGGTCTTTAAAGAATGCTTTGAAAGAATTTATAAGCTCTAGACTACTTACCTTACAAAATTGAAAGTTCAAGGGTTCTCAGCAGTTTAACAAAGTTAACATCAGTAATTCTATACTTTAACTAAAAGTGCCCTCTAGTTTGCATCCTTATATTCTCTGTCTGTTAGTCCTGGAACAAGAGTTTTAAATATATAAGGAAAAAAAAAAGATACCTTAAAATTTGTGCTTCTTTTTTTAGGAAGCTGTGCTGAATGGTTTGGTGGCCACTGAGGTGTGGATGTGGTTTTATGTCGGCGAGATCATAGGCAAGCGTGGCATCATTGGCTATAATGTTTGAAGACCAAGCTTTAACATCTGATTACATTTGACGTTATTTGAGAGGACCATGTGTGATCAGACTGTTACCTGAATAAAATAAGATGTGTTAAAAATCACTGTTTTCTCTGTCAAATAGTACACAGGTCACAATTTCTCTTGATATGAAGTTGATTTGTCTTTTGTTTTGATACATAAATACAGCTCTTTGTGTGTGTGTGCTTAGCCTGAAATTGGAAAGGATGTATGTGACTTGTCAGCCGGCGCATGAATATATGAACATAACATTTTAATTTGAAGATTTGAAATATATGATATTTAAGGTTTATTGCCAGAAAGTGTGGGAGAAGACCTTGAGAAACTCTTAACCCACCATAGTAGAAGAACTAGTGATACCGTGTGCCAAAATACAGTTAAATTGTGTCTTATTTATCCTTGTAAAAATAAAGTATCCTACACTTTTTTTTTTGCCACTATACTAACTTTTTTTTTTTTGTTTTTCAGACTTGGTCACACTTTGTTGCCCCAGGCTAGAGTGCAGTGATGGCATCATAGTTCACTGCAAATTCACTGGCTTAAGCCATCCTCCCTCCTGCCTTGACCTCCCAAAATGCTAGGATTATACGCATGAGCCACTGCACCTACCCCCTACAAATATTTAAATAGAATTATAACTTGGTGTTATCCATGGATCTAAATAGCATATTATGTCCTGAAGTAAATAGAAGTGACTAGCATCAGTCTGTCTTCTGGTACCATTTTATTGAGGATATAGGAAAGACTATATTCATTGGTTTTTCCGGGGAATCTTACCATCTTAGCTTAGTTCACTGGTATATTTCTAAATCTGTTCATTCTCTCACAGCCACAACAAAACGTGTTGTACCAGTTGATAACCAAAAGATGGTTGCTCTGGTGCAATGGCCCACACCTGTAATCCCAGCCTGTGGGAAGCTAAGGAGGGAGAATTGCTTGAGTTTAGGAGTTCGAGACTCGCCTGAGCAAGAGTGAGACCCCGAGTCATAAAAAAAATGGAAATACCCAACTGAGCACCACGGCCAGTGCCTGTAATCCCAGCAGCTTCCGGAGGCTGAGGCAGTGGGATTCCCACAACCCAAGTCTGAGGTTGCAGTGAGCTATGACGCCACTACACTCTGCTCAGGGGCTTAGGGTGGAACTCTGTCTTACCAACAAAAAGATGGTTGTATATTTATTACAGTATTTTTACAAAAGCACTGGGGCTTACAATTTAGTATTCTTTAAAAATATGAACATTTGGGGGCACGCATAGCTCAGTAGTTTGGGCACTGGATACATGCACTGCTAAACAACAATGACAAAAATACCTGTGCATTGGTTTAGCACCTGTAGCTCAGTGGCTAAGGTGCCAGCCACATATACTGGAACTGGTGGGTTCAAATCCAGCCCAGCCCTGCCAAACAACAATGACAACTATAACCAAAAAAAAAAAAAGAAATAGCCAGGCGTTGTGGCAGGCGCCTATAGTCCCATCTACTTGGGAGGCTAAGGCAAGAGAATCACTTAAGCCCAAGAGTTTGAGGTTGCTGTGAGCTGTGATGTCACAGTACTCTACCCAGGGCAACATACTGAGACTCTGTCTCAAAAGAAAAAAAAATAGGTGGGCATTGTGGCAGCCACCTGTAGTCACAGCTACTTGGGAGGCTGAGACAAGACAATCTCTTGAGCCCAAGAGTTTGAGGTTGCTGTGAGCTAATGATGTTACGGCCCTCTACAGAGGGTGACAAAGTAAGACTCTTGTCTCAATAAAAAAATAAAAATACCGAACCTTTATCCAGTCAATTCCAAATTTACCCACTCTATTTAGAACGTTGCTGCTTTTTAGCTTAAAAAAGGGCACAGCTTTTCTAAGTGTTAGGCAAGAAAGCCTCCATAGAGACTGTCACTCTTCTGAAATATGAAGTCATGCCTAACTGGTTCTTCAGTAAACACAGGTGGTCAAAACTGAAACTACCTATTTTTTAAAAGTATTGATAAACTTAAAAATATGTGTAGCAAAAGACTCCTGCAATGATAGTAACCTGTATGAACAACTCATACAGTGCATGAGTGTTAACATTAACTAGAGTAAAAGGCATGAGATCAGCTAGTACTAGTTAGAACCTACAGACACCTAGTTGACTTTTTGGTGTGTAATATGACTTTTGAACCACATGGTCACACCAGAAAGTCCTCAAAATAAACATTTACTACTCACTTCACTACTACTTCCTCCTCTGCCATACAGCACACCTCCAGTCGCCCCTGTGGCTAATGGTGCGTGTACAGAATTTTCTTAGGCTGAAATAGCAGTGGGCTCCTTGAAGTGTCCGCTTGACTTCGTCATGCTTCTTTCTTTTTGCCATCATCAACCCCAAATGCCTTGTCTCCTAGCAGAGAACTGGTTAAAGTATCTTTTAGTGAATTTGGGTCAAGTGTTTGCCATGTCAATTTCAGTATAACTCAGTATTTATTGTGCAGCTCCTAAATTCCAGGCACTATTATTAAAATGGCAGAAGTGGGCAGTGCCCATAGCTCAGTAGGTAGGACACCAGCCAGATAGACCCAGGCTGGCGGGTTCAGACCCATCCTGGGCCAGCTAAAAAACAATGACAACTGCAACAATAACTAATGAAATAACTGGGCGTTGTGGTGGGCACTTCTAGGGCCAGCTTCTTGGGAGGCTGAGGCACGAGAATTACTTAAGCCCAAGAGTTTGAGGTTGCTATGAGCTGTGATGTCACAGCACTCTGCCCAGGGCACAGCTTGAGATACTCTTTAAAAAAAAAAAAAAGGGGGGCAGCGCCTGTGGCTCAACGGAGTAGGGCTGCTGGCCCCATATACCAGGGGTGGCGGGTTCAAACCCAGCCCCGGCCAAAAACTGCAAAAAAAAAAAAAAAAAAAGGCAGAAACATTCACCAAAAAGACTGTTATCTGTTACCTGTTCCAGGGTAAACACTTGACACTTGACTCCTGTCTAGGGAGATAGGTAATTAAGCATGAAATTAATAAGATGTGAAAAGCGCTGTGATGAAGGAAGTGAAGGGTATGCTTGAAAGAAGCTAACCCAAGGCTGGATGAGGTGGCATACGCCTGTAATCCTAGCACTCTGGGAGGCTGAGGCAGGTGGATTGCTTGAGCTTATGAGTTTGAGACCAGCCTTAGCGAAAGCAAGACCCTGTCTCTACTAAAAATAGAAAAACTGAGGCAAGAGGATCACTTGAGCCTGAGTTGGAGGTTGCTGTGAGCTATGACACCACAGTACTACCCAGAGCAACAGCTTGAGATTCTGGCTCAAAAAAAAAAAAAAAACAAAAAAAAGAGGCTACCCCTCCTCCCCCTTGAGAAGGAGATTCAAGGGAGGTTGTCAGAGAAAGTAATATCCAAAGTAAACCAGGAGAGTAGGAGTTAGCCAAAAGGAATGGAGCAAGGTACCTATATACTCGAGTATAAGCTGAGTTTTTTCAGCACAAAATTTGTGCTGAGTTCAGGTTTTTCGGCACAAATTTTGTCCCGAAAAAACTCGGCTTATACTCGAGTATATAGGTATACTGGGCAGACAAAACAGCTTGTGCAGAATCTGTTATGAGAAGTCTGACACATTGGAGATGCTGAAAGAATGTAAGTATGGGCGCATCACCAGGTAAAGGAGAGTAGGTAGAAGTAAAGTCACAGATGGTGGGGGGCCAAATCATGAAATGCCTTTTGTACAACGTAAAGAACTGGCTGTAGGCCAGGTGCCGTGGCTCACACCTGTAATCCTAGCACTATGGGAGGCCGAGGTGGGTGGATTGCTTGAGCTCAGAAGTTCAAGACCAGCCTGAGCAAGAGGGAGGCCCCAACTCTACTAAAAATAGAAAAACTGGCCAGGTGTTGTGGCGGACGCTGCAACTACTTGAGAGGCTGTGGAAAGAGGATCTCTTGAACATAGGAGTTTGAGGTTGCTGTGAGCAATGATGACATAGTACTCTAGCTTGGAGCAACAAAGTGAGACTCTCAAGAAAAGAGAAATTTTGACAAGGGACAATCCCTGCCCTCAAGTAGTCTAACATCAGTAGGCAATTTCAGTTTTTTGTAACAAAAGCTGGGGTGGGGGTTTGCATAGCATGCACATTAAGTATGCATATAGCCCTGCAGTTTTCTCAGTATGTGAAAGCATAGGTACTCATACAGTAATGGCCATCAGGGGAAAGGGGGGGGGGGGGTAAAGCTTTTAAAAGTCCAAGCCTCCGGGAGGCTGAGGCAAGAGAATCACCTAAGCACAAGAGCTGGAGGTTGCTGTAAGCTGTGACGCCACGGCACTCTACCGAGGGTGACAAAGTGAGAATCTGTCTCTGAAAAAAAAAAAAAAATCCAAGCCTTTTTTTTATCCTTTTTCACAGAGTCCCACTATGTTGCCCTCAGTTGAGTGCTGTAGCGTCACAGCTAACAGCAACCTTAAACTCTTGGGCTTAAGGGATTCTCTTGCCTCAGCCTCCCAAGTAGCTGGCACTATAGGCGCCCGCCACAAAGCCCGGCTATTTTCTTTGTTACAGCTGTCATTGTTTTTTCAGCTGGCCCGGGCTGGGTTTGAACCCACAAACTTCGGTGTATGTGGCTGGTGCCATAACCACTGTGCTATGGGCGCCAAGCCAAAAGTCCAAGCCTTTTAAATATGTCACTATGTATGGTCCAAAGGTATGATTTTTAAGGAAACAGCCACCTGTAAAAATGAACTCAACATAAAGTCAACGGCAAAGGGTTTTGTTGAGGCTTTCATCATTTCAAGACTAATGCAAAACTGTCCACATTCCATAGTTAATCCTTTGTTCTATAAATCTTAACATCTTATCTCCTTGGATAACAGTTTCCTTTCTTTTCCACTCATTTCTTACATACCTAAGTCTTCTGCCCTGATTTTAAGGATGGATCAATACTTTTTGTTTCTTTTTAAACACTTCATATATGTATAGCACTTTACATTTTCAAAGCATTTGCACCAACTACCTCCTTTAGCCCTCAGCCTTTCACTGAGGCACGTGGTGTAAATGATACACCATTTAACAAGTCAGGAACTGAACAGCAGAAACATTAAACGATTTGGCTGGGATCCCAATAAGTGGTAGAAGCACAAATTGGGCTCAGATAATGATCTGGGTTATAGTCTGTGCCCGGACTTTACCCATGACTACCTTGTACACCTCTCTGCATTATATTTCCACAGTTTGATTCTATTTTATTTTTGCTTATATTTTCAGTCCTGCTTTGCCATCCTATTATGTTATAGAAGATTTATTGTCCCATTAGATGTCAGCCTTCCTAAACTTACATAAGGCGATAAGTAGCTTTGTAAGACTTCATACTGCTTCCCAATGAACGTAGTTTTTATTTCTTTCAGGACATGAATCAGTGAGACGGTGATCACTCTTGTGATGAATACAGTTAATAGTTCCACCAGAGATAATACTTTAATAAAAGAACTCACACTAGGCCCCGGCACAGTGGTTCACACCTATAATCCTAGCACTCTGGGAGGCTGAGGCAGGAGGCAGGTGGATTGCCTGAGCTCACAGGCTGAGACCAGTCTGAGCAAGAGGGAGACCCCGTCTCTAAAAATAGCCAGGTATTGTGGCGGGCACCTGTGGTCCCAGATACTCAGGAGGCTGAGGCAAGAGAATGGCTTAAGCCCAAGAGTTTGAGGTTGCTGTGAGCTATGACACGATAGCACTCTACCAAGGGCAACAAACACAAAAACAAAACACACAAAAAAAGTTGTAAGTCTGCTATTAGATAATATACTCACTGTCCTTAATTGTTGTAGTTTTTACCAATCATCAGGTCATTCCCTTTTCTTTTTGACAGTTTTGTGTCCTGGCTTGCTGTCACTCTACAACACTATTTCTTATCTTAATTCTTGACAATTCAACATACATATGGATCAAAGGATGGTCCCATAACCTCAGCACCATCAACATCACCAAGGAACTTCGAAATGAAAATTTAGGGGGCGGAGCCTGTGGCTCAAAGGAGTAGGGCACCAGCCCAATATGCTGGAGGTGGTGGGTTCAAACCCAGCCCTGGCCAAAAACTGCAAAAAAAAAAAAATAAAGAAAAGAAAAAAAAGAAAATTTAGGCTTACAGGCAGCGCATGTGGCTCAAAGGGGTGGGGTGCTGACCCCATATGCTGGAGGTGGCGGGTTCAAACCCAGCCCCAGCCCAAAACTGCAAAAAAAAAAAAAAAGAAAGGAAAGAAAGAAAGAAAGAAAGAAAGAAAGAAAAAAAGAAAATTTAGGCTTTACTTCAGAAGCCCTGAGTGTAGGATCTTATAGTCTGTCTGTTAATTGGCTATCCATGTATAAGTCTGATGCACGCAACAGTTTGACAACAATTAACATAGATGATCCCTCCAACAACCTCAATTCCCTCTGAGAACAGCAACAATTATATCTTTCACCTTCCTTGGGCATTTGTTCTCATGTCATTACCAAAAACTAACCACTCTTGAGTTCAATTTTTTTTTTTTTATAGTTTTTGGCTGGGGCTTTTGGCACCTCCGGGATATGGGGCCGGTGCCCTACTCCTTTGAGCCACAGGCGCTGCCCTCTTTAGTTCAATTTCCTGTATCCTTCTCTCTGACCAACTTTCCTGCCCACTCTGAAATAACTACATTAATTTGAAATCACCATGAGCATCAATAAATTGATTCTCCTATCTCCCTCACTTCTAGGTAATCAGCTTCTCCCTCCCTACCCGATTTATTTATATTCCATTGTCAATTATGCTTGTCCTCGTGAATATGCCTTCAACATCCTTGTCTCTTGATCACACTCATTTGCTAAAACCATATCTTTGGCTTAATTCATCTGTCTACCTGCTCTGCACTTGTACCCAGGTAGCCAAATGTAGATGGAGAAAATGATCACAGTAACTAATCTCACTTTATATCATGATAAACCTGAAGAGAGCACTTCATTCTACCTGCCGATCGTAACTGTTTCTTTGGACTGTGATTATTTCCTTCAGTATATGACTTTTCTACGTGACTAAGAATATTTTAGCAATTGGAGAACTTTCACTTACTCCCACCAGCCACTATCTGCACTCATATACCCCACCTTGTATATACTAGATGGTTCACATTCCAAGCTCCAAGCACACAGAAGTCACTAAATGTAAATGTGATAAGGCTCAGCACCCGTAGCACAGTGGTTATGGTGCCAGCTATGTACACCAAAGTTGGCGGATTCAAATGTAGCCCGGGCCAACTAAAACAACAATGACAATTGCAACAAAAAATAGCCGTGTGTTGTGGTGGGTGCCTGTAGTCCCAGCTACTTGGGAGGCTGAGACAAGAGAATCCCTTAAGCCCAAGAGTTGGAGGTTGCTGTGAGCTGTGACTGCACAGCACTCTACCAAGGGCAACATAGTGAGAATCTGTCTCAAAAAAAAAAAAAAAATGTAAATGTGGTAAATAAAATTAGTTTATCCATTAATGAATTTATACTTTTATAAATGCTGTTCCTTCTGCCCTCATTTCTGACCCTTTCTACCTGGCATGTTTCTGGTTCACTTTTAAAACCGATTAATTACTTCTTGAGTAGTCTTTTCTGATTTTCCCAAACTGATTGCCTTTGGCCTTCTAGTGATGCCTCTTGCACCACACACATCATTGTACTCTAATGCTATCTTTACTTTTATTTCCCTTGCTAAACTGTAAGCTTCTTAAGGAAGGTACTATAATATTTACTTTAGTAATACTAGCCTTTCACATTAGCTGGCTTGTATATATTAAGTTTTGTTGAAACCCTATGAAAACAATGAAACAGCATACTCTACTTGCTGTATTTGGTACTGGGTTGATAAACAGCAGAATTTAGTGGCAGTTTGCCACAGAGAGAGATGCAGGCCTGGAGAACTCCCTTCCTGAAGGCCTGCAGGCTAAGACTGCTACAGCAGACTGCCAGCTGAGTCACTCCTGCATCTCAACCTCCAGCTCTGAAGCAGAGATATGTATCCCTGATTAGCTGTTCTCTGCCGATCATGGATCATGGTTAGGGCAGAACCTGCTTTGCAGAAGGTGTAGGAGGGAAGAATCAGGAAGGAGGGAAGCAGAAAATCCTTTGCAGAAGACTATAAAAGACCAAGTCTGAAATCTGAAAATCCCAGAAATTCCTTAGAAATCTTTCATCTTAACCTCTCTTTCTTTGCCAACCCTGCATATCTGGATTTATGCCGTCTGTATAGCTGAAAGAAAGCACATCATTTATAACACCACACTTTCCCTCATCAGATTTTATGCATGCAACCTATGAATGGGTTTTTATAAGAATTATACCTTGGATTAATTTATTGCATAAAGGAAGAAAGGTTATCTCAAGAGGCTGCAATTTGTTTTTTTGTTTATTATTTTCTTTCTGAGACAGAATCTCTGTCACCCTGAGTAGAATGCCATGGCATCATCTTATCTCACAGCAACCTCAATTTCTTGGGCTCAAGAGATCCTCTTGCCTCAGCCTCCCAAGAAGCTGGAACTAGAGGCACCTGCCATTTTCCATCTGGCTAGTTTTTCTATTATATTTTTAATAGAGATGGGGTCTTGCTCTTGCTTAGTCTGGTCTCTAACTCCTGAGCTCAGGCAATCCACCTGCCTCGGCCTCCCAGAGCACTGAGATTACAGGTATGAGCCACCACATTGAGCCCAAGAGGCTGCAAATTTTAATACATTCCAGTGTTGTCAAATCCAAAAGCAATTAAAATGCCGTTGTGGTTCGGCACCTGTAGCTCAAGCGGCTAAGGCACCAGCCACATACACCAGAGCTGGCGGGTTCGAATCCAACCCAGGTCTGCCAAACAACAATGATAGCTACAACCAAAAAATAGTGGGCCATTGTGGCAGGTGCCTGTAGTCCCAGCTGCTCAGGAGGCTGAGGCAGGAGAATCGCCTAAGCCCAGGAGTTGGAAGTTGCTGTGAGCTGTGGCACCACACCTCTCTACCAAGGGCGATAGAGTGAGACTCTGTCTCTAAAACAAAAACTGCTGTTGTGTTGTTTTGAATTATAACCTATTTGTTAAACTAGCTGTTGTTTCCCCTAAGGACAGCCTGTATTTTTACCTTGATGTCATGTCAGTCTGGGTCTCAGGAGGGTAGGCAACATAACAGAAAAGTGAATAAATGTAGCTCTAAACTATAATGAATTATAAAGTGAGGGCAGAAAAGTGATGACCAATTTTAGTGACCTTCAGAGGGAGTAATAAAAGGAAAGCCAGATAAGCCCACGATTGGTGAAAAAAATGAAATAATGACAAAGTAAACATTAAGTCAGGAGTGATATTTTGCTCATCATTGCTTTACCTTGGACCCTGTTTTGTGTTCATCTGCTTTGAATATGGTAGCAGAAGTATGCTTTATTTGCTGATACCCAAGTTGCCACTACAACAGGGAAACTAACTTCTACTTTGCCCTAGGCACCAAATTCCACCCCCACTGGCACTTAAGGTAAACAAGCCAAATGGCCCTTGATTTGGAACCCTTGATTTCCTTTCCTCTACCATCACCATCTGACCTGACCTCATCCCCTACATCCACCCATCCTAGAAGGAAGCTGCCTCTAAGGACTGCATAGTAAATCTCTCAAAGTTATCTGCAGAAAGACACCAGGACATAAGTTAGCAACAAAATTTGTTGTTTTTTTTTTTCCCTCTCTTGAAACATTATAGTTGCACGTTTTCCAGATTTGTCCATCTCAACAACAGCAAAGGCCTCTTGCAGATTAGCAGAAGCCTTACTCATCTAGAAGATATAAGACAAAATATTACTCTTCTCACTTTTCAGTGCAAAATGAAATGAAGTGGAACCATTTGCCTGAGGTTAGTGAGTCAGGGGTAAAGGACTAGAATGTAGGCTTGATTTCGGATTTCCTAATTCTAACCACATTCTCTCTACTCTGGGACTTTTTTTTTTTTTTTTGAGACAGAGCCTCAAGCTGTCACCCTGGGTACAGGGCAGTGGCATCACAGCTCATAGCAACCTCCAACTCCTGGGCTCAAGCGATTCTCCTGCCTCTGCCTCCCAAGTAGCTGAGAGCACAGGTGCCTGCCACAACGCCAGCTATTTTTTGGTTGCAACCGTCATTGTTGTTTGGTGGGCCCAGGCTGGATTCGAACCCACCAGCTCAGGTGTATGTGGCTGACGCCTTAGCCTTGTGAGCCACAGGCGCCGAGCCTCTACTCTGGGATTTTTAAGTTGGTTATTGCACAGCGAGGAGGAGTGGGGAAGGGGCGTGGTTTCCCTTTTATGTTTTTATTCAGAAACTTACATTTGAGCTCTAACCCACATGTAAAACACCATTTCAACTTCAGCAAGAGTAAGCTAATGACTCATAATATAAAATTTGCATCAGAGCCTTAGGTATTGTGACTTTCCCTAAGTCTCAAGCAAAGGGATTGGCTATCTATTGACAGAGAGGACTCTGAATAAAGAAAAGAATAAAGTGAAAAGTTCAGGGGGTAACAGCTAACCCGAAAGGTTTCCAAAGTAAAATTAATCAGTGATCATTTACCTACTTTCTACTCATAACATTTCAAAATAAAGTCTCAGTTTTTAAGCTTGATATCAGAAGCTCATGTAACATCTCACATGAAAGACATTAGGGGTGGCTACTCAGGAGATTGCTTGAGTCCAGGAGTTTGAGGCAAAAAAAAAAGAAATGTAGCTTTTAATTCAGGTTTACTTTTTTTTTTTTTCCTGAGACAGAGTCTTACTCTGTCACCCTGAGTAGTGTCGTGTCATCATAGCTTCCAGCAATCTTAAACTCCTGGGTTCCTACCTCAGCCTCCCAAGTAGCTGGGACTATAGGCCCCCAGTAACACGCCCAGCTAGTTTTTTTCTATTTGTATTAGAGACAGGGTCTTGCTCTTGCTCAGGCTAGTCTTGAACTTTTGAGCTCAAGCAATACACCAGCCTCAGACTCCCAGAGTGCTAAGATGACAGGCATGAACCACTGAGCCCAGCTCAGGCTTACAATTTTTATTTTTTTTAGAGACAGAGGCTCACTTTATCACCATTGGTAGAGTGATGTGGTGTCACAGTTCACAGCAACCTCCAGCTCTTGGGCTTAGGTGATTCTCTTGCCTCAACCTCCCAAGTAGCTGGGAGTATAGGCGCCCACCACAACGCCTGGCTATTTTTTGTTGCAGTTTGGCTGGGGCCAGGTTCTAACCCGTCACCCTTGGTATATGGGGCCAGCTCCCTACTCAGTGAGCCACAGGCACTACCCGATAAATTCTATCTTTTAAGTCTAGGAATAAACAACTAAATGGAATGTATGCATTATAAAGTATATTCAAAAACCTGACCCCCCAAAATGACAAAACACCCTTGTTCAATGGTCTTGAAAAAGAGAAACTTCGGGAAATCTTCCAGATCACTCATGACTGCTGGAGTGAAAATAACCAAATGCTTACTCAAAAGACTTTTTCAAATGACATATTACACTTGGAATTTCTAGTCTTCGGTACTGACACCTTCACCTCTATTTCAATGATGGGAAATTCATCTCAGAGATCAGGAAATGGTAGCTTCTAGGACCTCTGAAGATATTCCTCAATTGATAAGTTGTCCATCTAGCTGAGGGACAGCTTCCTGGAATTAAGACTGCAGAACCTAGGTTATAATTAACTCAGACTTCCTCCTCCTCTTGTACCTTGGCCATGACCTTAATCCTTACCTAGATTTTCCATCCCATCTACGGATAAAAATTTGTTCTAAATTAGATCAACTGAACACTAGTCCTGTTAGCCTAAGATAACTTGGCATTGGTGGCTGAGAGGAATCCTAAACCAATTTTAGACCACATAGTTAGACTTAAGCATGACTCTAAGAGCTAGACACCTCAGTGGAGGGGTATTTGCTCAGTTTTATCCGTTTTCTCTTTGTAATAAGAAAATATCATAGTAATGTACTTTTCTAGTGAATTTTTTCAAAGTAATCTGCAGGAAAACAAAATGTTTCCAATTCTAGGAACTGTAGTATTGATGGTATACAGAAAGAATTAAAAGGAGTTATAAAATGGGAAGGACTTTGGAATTTATCAGGTTTCAGCTGCCTGGCTTCAAAGTCAGATTTAAGTGATGATCAGTCGGTCCATTGTTATTTATCTAAAGAGCACTAAGCCCTATCCTATATGATCTCTTTGTTTTTCACAACCTTACAGAAGATAAGGTTGATAGATTAGAGTCTCAAGGAGACTCTATAAATAAAGAGTTTTAAGCTATTTTACGTACCTTCACTGACTGACATACAATGTCTTCCCGAAGTGAGGAATGCCTTACCTGTCACAGTAAACAGAAAATAGAAACTATGCTGCATGAACTCCAATTCTCTTTCCTTTACCTTAAACTGATCTACTTCTAATTGTGTCTTCCTTCTACTGTCCCTTCCCTCCTTTTGCCTATCCTGGAGGAAATCAGTTAGGATATTCTTTACAAAACTATCCGTCTGTATTTATTCTTTATTTTCTTTCTTTCCACTCTTCAGTGATTGCTCCCTATCCATTCCCATTTTTTTTTTTCTTTTTCTTACTTTTTTTTTTTTTTGAGACAGTCTCACTATGTCTCCCCCAGTAGGGTGCGGTGGCATCACAGCTCACAGCAACCTCAAACTCTTCAGTGTAAGCAATTCTCTTGCCTCCCAAGTAGCTACACACAACACCCGGCTATTTTTTGTTGTTGTTATTGTTGTCGCAGTTGTCATTATTGTTTAGCTGGCCCGGGCCAGGTTCAGACTCTTCAGCCTGGATGTATGTGGCTGGCACCATAACCACTGTGCTATGGGTGCCGAGACCCATTCCCATTTTCTTTCGTACTTTTTTTTTTTTGTAGAGACAGAGTCTCACTTTATGGCCCTTGGTAGAGTGCTGTGGTGTCACAGCTCACAGCAAACTCCAACTCCTGGGCTTAGGCTATTCTCCTGCCTCAGCCTCCCAAGTAGCTGAGACCACAGGCACCTACCAGAAGGCCCGGCTATTTTTCATTGCAGTTTGGCCCGGGCTGGGTTTGAACCCAACACTCTTGGTATATAGGGCCAGCACCCTACCAACTGAGCCACAGGCACCACCCTCTCATTCCCATTTTCTTTTCTTTTCTTTTTTTTTTCTGGAGACAGAGCCTCAAGCTGTCACCCTGGGTAGAGTGCCATGGCTTTACAGCTCACAGCAACCTCCAACTCCTGGGTTCAAGCTATTCTCCTGCCTCCGCCTCCCAAGTAGCTGGGACTACAGGCACCTGCCACAATGCCGGGCTATTTTTTGGTTGCAGCCATCATTGTTGTTTGGCGGGCCCGGGCTGGATTCAAACCCGCCAGCTCAGGTGTATGTGGCTGGTGCCTTAGCCGCTTTGAGTCACAGGCGACAAGCCCCTCCCCATTGTTTTTTTTGCAGTTTTTGGCCGGGGCTGGGTTTGAACCTGACACCTCCAGCATATGAGGCCGACGCCCAACCCCTTTGAGCCACACGCGCCACCCCCATTCCCATTTTCATTTGTTCATCTATTTACCTATTCAGCAAATGATTATTACATTCTTGTTATACATTAGACTAAGTGATTGTGACTCAAAATTTTATTTTATTTTTGCTTTTATTTATTTATTTTATTTTATTATTTTTTTGGTTTATTTTATTTTATTTTATTTTATTTTTGTTGTTGTTGCAGTTTTTGGCCAGGGCCAGGTTTGATCCCGCCACCTGATCCCTACTCCTTGAGCCACAGGCACCGCCTATTTATTTTATTTTTGAAACAGTCTCACTCTGTTTCCCAGGCTAGAATGGCATCAGCCTAACTCACAGGAACCTCAAACTCCTGGGTTCAAGGGATCCTCCTGTCTCAGCCTCCTGAGTAGCTGGGACTACAAGCAACTGCCACCATGCCTGGCTAATTTTTCTATTTTTTTTTTTTTTTTTCTTTAGTAGAGACAGGGGTCTCACTCTTACTCAGGCTGGTCTCAAACTCCTGAGCTCAAATGATCCTCCTCCCTAGCCTCCCAGAGTGCTAGGATTACAGGCATGAGCCACCACACCTACCCAAACTCTGAAATTTTATTTTATTTTTGTTTATTTATTTATTTTGAGACAGAGTCTCAAGCTGTTGCCCTGGGTAGAGTGCTTTGGCATCACAGCTCACAGCAACCTCCAACTCCTGGACTCAAGCGATTCTCCTGCCTCTGCCTCCCGAGTAGAGTAGCTGGGACTGCAGGCACCCGCCACAACACCTGGCTATTTTTTGGTTGCAGCTGTCATTGTTGTTTGGCGGGCCCAGGCTGGATTCACCCGCCAGCTCAGGTGTATGTGGCTGGTGCCTTAGCCACTTGAGCCACAGGCGCCAAGCCTAAACTCTGACATTTTAAAAGAACATGTGTCCTATCTTTGAAGTACTCACCGTCTTGTAGAAGAGATAGTAAAATAAATAGTTAAAATCATACAACTAGGATACAGTGTGTAAAAATCATGCTATATTATGGTTGTACACAGGAAAAGTTGAAGAAGGCCATAATGGAAGGGAAACTAGGTCTAAAAGCCAAGAGGACAAAAGGGGAAGGAAAGACTTTTTTTTTTTGTAGAGACAGAGTCTCACTTAATCACCCTTGGTAGAGTGCTGTAGCATCATAGCTCACAGCAACCTCCAACTCCTGGGCTTAGGCAATTCTCTTGCCTCAGCCTCCCGAGTAGCTGGGACTACAGGCACCCACCACAACACACGGCTATTTTTTTGTTGCAATTTGGCCTGGGCCAGGTTTGAACCTGCCACACTCGGTATATGCTGCTGGCGCCCTGCCCACTGAGCTACAGCTCCTCTCCCCTTTTTTTTAAATTGAGACAGAGTCTCACTTTGTCCCCCTGAGTAGAGTGCTGTAACGTCATAGCTCACAGCAACCTCAAACTCTTGGGCTCAAGCGCTTCTCTTGCCTCAGCCTCCCTAGTAGCTGGGACCACAGGTGCCCACCACAACACCCAGCTATTTTGTTGTTGTTGTTGTTTTTGTTTGTTTAGCATGCCCAGGCTGGGTTCGAACCCACCAGCCCCGGAGTGTGTGGCTGGCGCCTTAACCATTGAGCTACGGGCGCCCAGAGATACTCCATCTTCCAAATACAGGATATATCCTGATTGTGACAACTTTTCACTTCTACTCTACCACCCAGGGCCAAGACATCATTACCCAGCACCTGGACCACTGCAGTTCCCTTCTGACCGGTCTCCCCATTTTCACCTTTGCCTGTCTATTGTCTACTCCTAAACCAGCAGCCAAAGTGATCCTTTCAAGTATCATCATATTTTGTTTGGTCTATTCAGAACCCTCCACTGGCTTCTCACTCATTTAAAGCCTTTATATGATCTGAAACTGTGCCCCTTTACCTAGTTCATCTTATCTCCTACTGAAGATTCCTGTCATTCACCTTACTCCATCTGCTCTGGCCTCATTGTTGTCCCTAAAACACAGGCTACGTCAGGATTTCTGAATTTGCTGGTTAACACTTGGAACACTCCTCAGACATCATTTGGTTTACTCTCCCATTTCCTTCCATGTTCCATTCAAATACCCCCTTAACTCAAAGCCTGACAGTCCTTTATAGACCATGGCACCTCAGCCTCTCCCACCTCTCTACTCTCTTTTACTTTTTTTTTTTTGTAGTTTTTGGCCGGGGCTGAGTTTGAACCTGCCACCTCCAGCATATGGGGCCAGTGCCCTACCCCTTTGAGCCACAGGCTCCGCCTCTCTCTACTCTATTCTACTTGCGTGGCACTCATCACCACCTGACTTATTCTATTTATTTATTTATTGCCTGTTTCCCTTCTCTATACTGTGAGCACCTATAAAACATACCTACAAAGAACACCTTGCCTAGAGGGATAGAGATAAAGATAGTCAAGAAACTATTCTTGCCCTTGAGGAACCCACACTTTAGTGAGTCATGTAACCTAACAAGTAATTAGAATGAAAATGCACAAAGCACTTGGATGCAGGAGTCTGAGGCCCTGGGGAATGGTGTGGTTTGGGCAGCAGTTATGGTACTGTTTAGCCTGGGTAGTAGTTAAAACTAGGAGTTCACTCTGAGAGAATGTGAGAAATGGGAAGCTCCCAGGAGACACCAGTTTAAGGGGTGAAGGATAGAGAAAGGAGGCTGAGAAGGAATAATCAAAGAGGTGAAGAAGAGGCTCAGCGCCAGTAGCTCAGTGGGTAGGGCGCTGGCCATGTACACTGAGGCTGGTGGGTTCAAACCCTGCCCAGGCCTGCTAAACAACAATGACAACTGCAACAAAAAATAGCTAGGTGTTGCGGCGGGTACCTGTGGTCCCAGCTACTTGGGAGGCTGAGGCAAGAGAATCGCTTAAGCCCAAGAGTTTGATGTTGCTGTGAGCTGTGACGCCACTCTACCAAGGGAGAAATAGCGAGACTCTATCTCAAAAAAAAAAAAAAAAAAAAAAAGAGGTGAAGAAGAATCAGATGAGTGGGACCCTCAAGGGCAGAGCTGTAGATTGTTTTCATAGAATACTACCAAAAATTAGAGCAGTGGACATTGGCTAACAATTTTCTACATATCACTTAGTGTTCTAAGCATTAATTTTCACAACCTAGGGAGTTAGGCTCTAGTATGACCCTATTATACAGATAAGGAAATTGATTCTCTGGTTCTCTGCACACACCTAGGAAGGAAAGATTTTGAACCCAAGCAGTTTGAGCTTGTACTCTTTTTTTTTCTTTTGAGACAGAGTCTCATTATGTCACCCTTGACAGAGTGCCATGGCGTCACAGCTCACAGCAACCTCAAACTCTTGGGCTTAAGCAATCTTCTTGCCTTAGCCTCACAAGTAGCTGGGACTACAGGTGCCCGCCACAATGCACAGCAATTTGAGCTTGTACTCTTAATCAATATGTTGTAATCCATAAGCCCATACTAGGCCAGCTGTCTGTGCTTTCTTATATTTTCTTGAATACCTATTAAGGATCAGGTACTGTTCTAGGTGCTGGATGTACTGTAGTGTTACTAAACAAGTAAACAAATCCATGGTAAAAAAAAAAAAAGAAAGAAAAAGAAAAGAAAAATGAAGTAGCATAAGGCATCATGAATTATAGGTGGTGGCCTCTGAGGACGTGACATTTAAGTAGAGATCTGAAGGAAGTGAGAGAGTGAGCCAAGAGGATATCTGGAGGAAGAATATTCCAGGCAGAGGGAACAGTAAGTGCAAAGGACTTGAGGGTATAATTGTGCCTGGTGCGTTCCAGGAACTGCAAGAAGGTCAAGCAGGAGGAATATGGTGAACCAGGGAGAGGCAGGAGGTAAGGTCAGAAAGATACAGAAGGGTTTCTAGGACGTATTGGAGTTTGGGGTGTTTTCTTTTGTTGTTGTTTTTGTTTTTGAGACAGACTCTCACTCTGTCACCCTGGGTAAAATGCAGTGGTGTCATCATAGCTCACTGCAAGCTCAAACTCCTGACCTCATGATCCTCTTGCCTCAGCCTCCAGAGTAGTTGGGATTACAGGTGCCCACCACAGTGCCTAACTAATTTTTAAAAATTTTTTGGGGTGGTGCCTGTGGCTCAGTGAGTAGGGCACTGGCCCCATATACCGAGCGGGTTCAAACCCAGCCCCGCCGAACTGCAACCTAAAAATAGCCAGGTGGTGTGGTGGGTGCCTGTAGTCCCAGCTACTTGGGAGGCGGAGGCAGGAGACTCGCTTGAGCCCAGGAGTTGGAGGTTGCTGTGAGCTGTTATGCCATAGCACTCTACCCAGGGCGACAACTTGAGGCTCTGTCTAAAAAAAAAAAAAAAAAAAAAAAAAATCAAGTCACCCTTGTGTTAAGGGGCTCCAGCTAAGCTCCTCCTCTTCCCTTTTGCAGCGGAGCCTCCTAAAAGACTTGCTTCCACTTGCTCCATCTAGCTTTGTCTATTTCCCCCCTAACCAAATACAATCTGACTTTAACTTTAGACTACTTCACCTTTCCCCTCAACTACTCTTACTGAGAATTTCTGCAACTTCCCGCTAAATACAAGGAATAATCTTTGGTGTTTTTGCTTCTTGACCTTTCTGCTACATTTGACTTTTTTTTTTTTTTTTTTTTTTTTGAGACAGAGTCTCACTTTGTCACCCTTGGTAGAGTGTGGTGTCATAACTCACAGCAACCTCAAACTCTTGGGCTCAAGAGATCCTCTTGCCTCGAAATCCTGAGTAGCTGGGACTACAGGCACCTGCCACCACACCTGGCTAGTTTTTCTATTTTTAGTAGAGACAGGATCTCACTCTTGCTCAGGCTGGTCTCCAGCTCCTGAGCTCAAGTGGTCTGCTGCCTCGGCCTCCCATAGTGCTAGGATCCAAGTCTCATGCCTATGCTTCTGAGTACTAGATCTGTATTTTTAGCCTTTTTCCCTGAACTTCAGTCCAATTTTTCCAATTACCTATTAGACAGCTCCACCTGCAGATCTCACACCCTTCCAAACCCACTATTCTAAAACCAAACTCGTCATCTCTAAGCAAAAACATTTTCTTCCTCCTGTTCTCCTGAACTTAGTTGGTGGTATCACCATCTGCCCTATTGTCCCCAGCTAGCAACCTGAGAAAAGCCCCTCTTCTTTATCCCCTATATCTAAATGGGCATCAGAAGTCATTCCATTTGCTAAGTGTCTCTGTAATCTGTTCTCATTCCTACATCTTTATACATCTATACTACTGCTGCACTAACTGGCCACAATCCGGACTACTGCATATGCATATGTGAGTCTGAAGCCCTAGAAAGAGGTCAGAAATATCCTACCTGCATTTTCTGATGCTAGTTCTGTTACCAGGTTCCTTCTTACACCCAATTACCACTGCAATGTGGAACAAATTCTGTGATGTCCGTTCTTGCTTGAAAGCTTTCACTTTCTTCCTTACCTTTATAGGATAAAATTCAAATTCCTTAATATGATCCAGCTGTTTCTTCTTCCTTTTCCTCTTCTTTTCTTTTTAAAACAGGGTCTCTCTCTGTCTTCTGGGCTAGAGTGTAGAGGTGCCATCATAGCCCTCTATAACCTCAAACTCCTGGCCTCAAGCAATCCTTTTGCCTCAGCCTCCCAGGTAGCTGGGACCACCTAAGTGTGAGCTTCCCAAAGGGCTGGGATTACGGGCAGGCGTGAGCCATAGCACCCAGCCAGCCATTCATCTTCTGATACTTTCCCACAGATTCCTTATGCTTAAATAACAATAAAGTACTCTTTGTTTCTTAAACACCCCATGCCTTTTCATGTTTCTGTGGAAGTTTTATGACATAGCACCTTTGTATCTCTAGCTCTAACATAGTACCTAGTACAAAGTAGGTTCCCAAGAAATGCTTCTTGAATAAATAAAAGGATAGTATATCAGAAAGCACAGATACCAAAGGATACCAATCAAAAGACTACACTATGAGAGTACAATTTCGAAGTAACTAGGAAGAGAGTGAAAAATGCTTCTGTGCGACATTTCCTTTAACCTTCTGTAAGATGAAGTAACTGTAACCAAATATTTATTACTACTGTCATTTTTTCTCTCTGAAAAATATGAACTTTGGTCATTGGTACAATTTTATTTTTTTTATTATTTTATTTTTATTTGTTTGCTTTGGCCGGGGCTGGGTTTGAACCCACCACCTCCAGTATATGGGACCAGTGCCCTACTCCTTGAGCCACAGGAACTGCCCCATTGGTACAATTTTAAATGGAGACAGTTTAACTGACTCTAAATGAAATGTTTTAGAAACAAACTCAAAACCCTAAAATAGCCAAAATCCTCTAATAAAACAAGAACCCTTGGGTATGAATCCCAAGGTCCAATAGTTGGGAAGGGTCACTTATTCTGCAAATATTAATTGGGCTGGTATAGACATTGCTTAGCACAAGGGATAAAAAGATAAATAATACATGGTTCCTGTCCTCAAAGAGCTTCTTGGTCCAAAAAATATCTAGTCCTTGCCTTTGGAAGAACTACATAAAATCCTCTACAGAAAGCCAACTATCTATGCTAGGATCAGTATTTCTGCTAGGATGAGTAAAGTCCTTTTGGTCATGGTGATTGCTATACCTAATTTGTTTGAAGTTCAGAACCAGAAGTTCATGGATTCAGGGCAAAATGCAACCATTACTTCCTTAATGCAAGAATGCCTTTATGGAAGAGTAATGGAGTTGGCCCTTCCTTCCCCCCAAAATAGCAGCACTTAAGGATTCTAGATAGTCTTCTCCTTAGTGATAATCAAGGCTTTCTTTGGGTAAGTTTAAATGACTCAGCCACCATCCTTGTCTTAGTTTGAGGACTTTTGTGACTACTTATGCAGTATGTCCATTTGCAATTTCAGAGGGGGTATCTTTACCAATTTTTAAGGAAATCCTTGCAGGAAAAATGTTTCTATCCAAATCAGAGAAAAGACATTTTATTTTTATTTATTTATTTTTTTGAGACAGAGTCTGAAGCTGTTGCCCTGGATAGAGTGCTATGGCATCATAGCTTACAGCAACCTCCAACTCTTGGGCTCAAGTGATCCTCCTGCCTCAGTTTTTCTATGTTTAATAGAGATGGGAGGCAGGGGTCTTTCTTTTGCTCAGGCTGGTCTCGAACTTGTGAGCTCAAGCAATCCACTCTGTCTCAGCCTCCTAGAGTTCTAGGATTATAGGCATGAGCCACTGAGCTTGGCCAGAAGACACTTTATTTAGATTTTCATTCAGTCTTCATGATAATCTTGTGAAATTGATATTAATTTTTTTTTTTTTTGAGACAGAGTCTCACTGTGTCACCCTCGGTTAGAATGCCATGGTATCACAACTCACAGCAACCTCAAATTCTTGGGCTTAAGTGATTCTCTTACCTTAGCCTCCCAAGTAGCTGGGACTACAGGTGCCCGCCACAATGTCTGGCGATTTTTTTTTTTTTTTTTTTTTTTGAGACAGAGCCTCGAGCTGTCACCTTTGGTAGGGTGATGTGGCATTACAGCTCACAGCAACCTCCAACTCCTGGGCTCAAGCAATTCTCCTGCCTCCACCTCCCAAGTAGCCAGGATTACAGGAGCCTGCTACAATGCCCAGCTATTTTTTGGTTGCAGCCATCATTGTTGCTTGGCAGGCCCAGGATGGATTCAAAGCCGCCAGCTCAAATGTATGTGGCTAGTGCCTTAGCTGCTTGAGCCACAGGCGTCAAGCCTGATATTAATTTTTTAATGAATTAAGATTTTTGCAAACTACAAAACTGAGACACAATGAAGTTAGGTGCTTAAGATCTACAGCCAAAATTACTGGATCCACAAATCAAAC
The DNA here is from genome assembly GCA_963574355.1 of Loris lydekkerianus. Classification (NCBI taxonomy): domain Eukaryota; kingdom Metazoa; phylum Chordata; class Mammalia; order Primates; family Lorisidae; genus Loris; species Loris lydekkerianus. The sequence continues at coordinate 19,533 of CAUYPK010047136.1, read as the reverse complement.
CCAGATTTATGACTTCGAATCCTGTTAATTCCACCATAATTACCGGTTTGCCCTGTTAAATCTTTCCAGGGGAGGGGAGAAGCAAGTGAGTATCTAGAGGGGGCTTTAAAACAGAGGTAATTCATGCAAAAAATAGGCAAAATTTGGGGTTTTCTTCTGTAATTTAGAACAAATTTAAAATATGTGCTTCTTTATTAGGTTGGCAAAGATCAAGGTTAAAGAAATCCTTTTTGGAATGGTGTGGAAAGTGAAGCACTTTTAAACATTGCTTGTGGGAATATGAATTAGTACAACCTTCACTGGGGACAATTTGGCACTATCAAAATTACAAACGTCCTTCTTTGGACAGAGCAATTGCACTTCTAGAAATCTATGCTACACATAGATTTGCACATTACAAAACGACATATGTTCAAGGTTATGCACTACAGAATTGTTTCAAATACAATAGATTGAAAACAACTTAAGTGTTCACCAATGGAGAACAGATTAAGTTATCTCTATTCCATGTAGCTCCAAGAATGAGGAAACTGTCTAATGATAATAATGATTTCTAATATATATTAAGTGAAATAAGCAAAAGCCAGGATATGACTGCTTTTATTTATAGAAAAATTTCTGTGTATATGCTTGTATAGGTATTTAAGAAAAACAAGTTGAATTAAAATTTAAAATAAAGGCTCGGCACCTGTAGCTCAGCAATTAAGGTGCCAGCCACATACACCAGGAGTGGTGGGTTCAAACCCAGCCTGGACCTGCCAAACAATAACTACAAGAAAAAAAAAAAAAAAAAAAAAAGTTGGGCATTGTGGCAGGTGCCTGTAGTCCCAGCTACTTGGGAGGCTGAGGCAAGAGAATCACTTAAGCCCAAGAGTTTGAAGTTGCTGTGAGCTGTGATGTCACAGCACTTTACCGAGGGCAACTAGTGAGACTCTGTCTCAAAAAAAAAAAATTAAAATTAAAAATATATAAGTAAAAGACATGTAGTTTAAGGTAGCTTATAAGTAAAGGCATAGAATATCTTTTATGATCAGCAGTATGGTTAATGAATATTAGTGTCAGACCTCAGTAAGTTTTGGTCCTGCTACTTACTACCTGTGTGGTCTTGGACATTACTTTAAGCCTCAGTTTCCCCAGCTGTAAAATCAGAATTATCCCATAGGACTGATGAGAATTGGGTGCAAATAAAGTACTTAGGCTCACAGATAGCACTCAATAAATGTTATTATTAATATTTTGCTTTAAAAACTCCAATAATAAGCCAAATTCTGATTTGCTATGGCTCCTTTTCGTCTGGAGGCAAAGAGATAAGATGACTTAGTGAGTTTTTCTACCTCAAGGCTTGAGTCTGGGGACTCCACACAATCTTCAAAGACATTCTTCCTGCTTGGGGCTGCCACCCAACTTGCAGACCTACCACCTGTGTTAAATGAAGTGTGCTTGAAGTGAGGTTACTCTGAACTCACCGGTTTATGTTTTCTCAAGGGTGGAAGGCGGGAAGAAATCCTGTCGACACAGTTATATAAAGCCTGTCACTCATTCCTCTGCCTATTACCTCTGCAGACCGTTATGCATATTAAAGAAGGGGGGGGCGGCAAATACAAAAGAAAAATAAGCGAGAGAGAGTGAGAGAGGGAACAAATCAGGATGCTTGAGGGAATCCACGTGGTCGCCAATCTGTAACTGATCAGCTACACTGAAGCAAAAACCCCAGCGCCCAACGCTAAATACATTGCAATGGAGAAACCGTCCACAATGGGGTGTCTATGTACTTAACAGAGCCTTGGGGCTGCAGTTTAGATCCTCATGCTACTCCTACCCATTTTGCATTTAGCCACGCGACGTAACGACGGAATCTGGTGCTATGTATGTGTTGTGTGAGTGTGTGCTTTGCAAACCATCTGGGCCCCAGCCTGGGCGGTTGGAACGATGATCGATCCAGGACGAGTTGGGGGAGTTGGGGCTCGCCTATGTCTCTTCCCTTTCTGATTCTCTCCAGCCCCCATCCCATCATTCGCGATGCACAAATGTTTCCGTCAGCGGAGGGACGTAGGTTTTCAGCACCAGGAGCCTGTGGACCTTCTCTGGAGGCGTGCAGCACCCTCCAGAGAGCCAGAGCTTAGCGCAACCTGCTCACTGCGACCCTCCCCCTCCTTCCTAAATTCGCAGCCCCAGGCTGTAATATTTCATGCAGTGAGCTGTACTGGTGCGGGAGTCCGGAAAGGCTGCGTGACCTTCCAACGAACTCCACCTCGGCTAGGGGGGGGGGATGGAGGCTGCCCCAAGGCCTGCGGGCTGTATCGATCCCCAAGCCTCAGCCAACGCAAGTTCTCCCGGCACAAACCCCTCCTCCCCTTTTGGCTTTCCCAGCCTAGCAGGCTTCTGATGCCTGGCTAGAGGGGCCCTTCCCTCTTTCCCGCAATAAAGTAAACCCGGTGGATATTTATCCCCGCCTTAACTCTCTTCCTTCTTTCCCCCTCCCCCTTCAGTTTACTAACCCCGCGCACAGAGCTCGCCGCCGGCGGGCCCCTTCCACCCAGAGTATCATAATGCCCAACGCTCTCCTCCTCCCCCTCTCTTAATCAGAAACGTGCTCGCTAGCCCCCCTCCCTCTGCGTGCATACATTAGGGTCTGCTTTGCATGCAGCGGCAGGCAGAGACCGGAGGAAGAAGGGGCGGGGGCGCTTTTGCCCGCCTCTTCCCTCCAGGCCCCGTTAGCCACCCAGCTTCAGCTTCGTTGTAACACCGCGTCGTTAGCTGAGCATGCCGTGGCCCCGATGCCCGGACTGTGGGCAAACACAACCAACTCTGCAGAAGGGCACGAAAGCCACACGAGTGCACAGTAGAGCGGGGAGGTGGCGGGAGACCTGCCACTTGGTGTGTGCATTTTGGAGAGGGCTCCAACATGAAAATGGGAGGGGCGCCTTTTTATTTTTTAAAGCGCGTTCATTGAGGGCCTTTATTTTGCATATAGTAAACTGGGCAACGCTTCTGTTTTGCATGTAGTACAATAAGGGCTCTTTTATTCTAGAAGCGTTCATCCCGTCTCGTATCCGTGCCCCGAGGCGGAGGAGAAGGCTTGCTCCTCCCGGACCCAGCAGCCGCGTTATACTGGAAGCTGCTCTCCCGGGCGGTTCGATTCCCAGCGCGTCCCGGGAACGTGTGTAATCGGCCTCTCGGCTCTCAAGCCTGCGGGCGGCCCGGCTCCCTCCGCCTCCATCCTCCCAGTAGTCCTCGCCCCCTCCCCCTCTCCCCGGAACCCGCGCTCGGCTCCGGGCTCCTGGGCTTCCTTCCCCCCTCCTTTTCCCGAGCAATGCCGCTCCCGGAGGGCGGGGCATGCAGTTATCCAGGTTGCGGGGCGGGCGGGCGGGCAGGAGGCGGCGGCCCGGGCCTCTGGATGGAGTAGCGGCGCCCGGGCGGCGGCGGCGTAGGCCCGAGCCTGGTATACAGATTGCGGGGCCGGCGGGCGCGGCCCGGCGCTCTGCCTAGCGGCCGGTAGGGTGCAGGCAGCCGGGCGGCGCCGAGCTAGTTAGGCAGGTTCCGGGGCCCTCTGGCCCCCCCTCCGCCTCCCCGCCCCCCTGTGTTGTCGCCTCTCCCTCTCGCTGCTTCACTTCACGGGGCGAACATGGCGCACAGCTGTCGGTGGCGCTTCCCCGCCCGACCCGGGACCACTGGGGGCGGCGGCGGCGGGGGGCGCCGGGGCCTAGGGGGCGCCCCGCGGCAACGCGTCCCGGCCCTGCTGCTTCCCCCTGGGCCCCCGGTCGGCGGTGGCGGCCCCGGGGCGCCCCCCTCCCCCCCGGCGGTGGCGGCGGCGGCGGCGGGAAGCAGCGGGGCTGGGGTTCCAGGGGGAGCGGCCGCCGCCTCAGCAGCCTCTTCGTCGTCCGCCTCGTCTTCGTCTTCGTCATCGTCCTCAGCCTCCTCAGGGCCGGCCCTGCTCCGGGTGGGCCCGGGCTTCGACGCGGCGCTGCAGGTCTCGGCCGCCATCGGCACCAACCTGCGCCGGTTCCGGGCCGTGTTTGGGGAGAGCGGCGGGGGAGGCGGCAGCGGAGAGGTAAGGGGGCGAGGAACCCCCAGGTCCGGGGTCTCGACCCTCTGTGGCGCCCCCTGCCCTGCCCTATCCGTGATTGAAGAGCATCCCAATTCTGGGACCGTCTTGGGATTCCTGACCCGAGGCAAATGGCCCTCCCATCTTGGGACCCCCATACGGGGCTGCAGACCCTCAGGTACCCCCACCCCAGAGTTTGGACCCATCTAACTGAGGGCGTCTGCCTCCCACCCACTTCCCCATGACCCTTCCCCAAATCCCTTGGCACAGACCCCTTGCCGGGGTTTCCCATCCCGGGACTGAACCCCTCCTCCCTTTCACAGATTACCTCATCCGAGCAAGATTCCTCCCTCCCTCCCTCCTAGAGACCTGATCCCGCCACATCCCCGCCTCCCTCTCTGGGCAGATGTGTTACTCCTAGGGCAGTTTTCCTCCCCGGCATCTTTCGGGGGATGGCCTAGTCCAGGGCCACGTTCTTCTCCTAGCCCTTGGGGATCTATGTCCCTTGCAGCACCTCGCTTCCGAAAACCTGATGAACCCTCGCCCCCTCTCCGGGCCAGGTCCCTACACTGCCAGCCACTCCCCCTTCCTTCACCTCCACCCCCTTACCCCAAACGGACAGATCCTCCCCCAACCCGCCCTACCCCACCGGGGGAAATCTCCTTTCCTCTCCACCTGGCCTCCCCGCACCTCCTTTCGCTCTGAAGATAACGGCGATCTCCTACAGCAGTCTCTTCCCCCATCTTACAGTTTCTAGCCTCTTGGTAGCTGGGAATTACTCTACCTTCACTCCACCCTTTCCCTCCTTTAGATGGAAGGATTAGTGGCATCTTTGCGAGGAAAATAGTCCACTGTCCCCAAGGTTTAGAGAAGAGCGGCTTTCCACCACTCCCCCTGGGGAGGAGGCAGGCTTTCCCCCCAGCTCCGGGGAAGGGGGCCCTTGTGAGGGGAGGTGTTTGTGGGGGGACTTGGGCAGCATCCTCCCAGGGGAAGCAGCTGCTCTCCTACCCCACCCACTGCGCCTGAGAGCACGCAGTCTCCAACCCCAGCTCCCTCCCGCCCTTCTTTTCTCGCCATTTCATTATTGATCCACCTTTTCCTAGGCCAACCCTGGGCCTTGGAAGGGGTGGGGGGAAGCCAGGTTGGGGTGAGGAGAATAGATAAGGGACAGTTATACTTTAGTGTGGTGGTGGTTGCTTTGGGCTGAGAGAAAGAGGATTATGAAGCAAAGTTATTCCTCAGAAGGAGGGTTTAGGGTTCTCTCATTCTTATAAGGGGACCCAAGGTGGACTAAGGGTCGGAGCTTTGCCTCTTTTCCATCAGAACTGGGCTGAGAATGGGGATGCTTTTATGAATATTATTCAGTCCCTTTAAGCAAAAAGGAAAGTTGCCCTGGGAAGGGAAGTTGAGTTCAGGTTCAGCCAGTGGCGTTGCGCATTTGTTTTCCATTGGATGCAGAAGGGGGAGTTTGAATGTAGGAGGGGAGAATGGGATGGGGGATGCCAGGAGGAGGAACAGCAGCTGCTTGGGGCTGAAGTGAAGGGGGGTAGGGGGTTGGGGGTTGCTGCTCTGGAGTGCTCTTGATTGAAACAGAAAGGGAAAGATAACAACCAGCCGTTTCCTGCGTGTTCTGCTGTTGGTGCACACAAAATATCCTGGGCAAACCCCATGTCCCCTGTTATGCCCTGCACCCCTTTAGATTTACGAAAAGATCCTGGGAAGAAGGGGAGGGAGGAGAGCCAGGGACCCCAGCCCCTCCTTTCAAGGAGCTGGCATTTTTCAGTTGTTAGTCTCCCTGCCTCCTTTTTTTAATCGTTTCTAAGGCAGCCTGATCAGGAGACTGACAACAACCCGCCTTCTGACAGAGCAAGGAGGACATGATGGGGGCGTGTTCCTTGCTATGTAGCTAGCTAGCTGCAGCGTCCCCTTTCCCTGCCTCTCTCTGCTCTATCTCCACCTCCTTTTCCCAGCCTTCAGAAGGCAGCTGCAGTCAGCAGGGTTGTTTGAGACTATTTATTGGTTGCTGTAGATTATTATTTTTTTTTGAAAGGCCAATTCTGTATTTTTTAAGCTAACAACACAGATCCCATGTAGTTGGAGAACCAAAGGCCTCATACATGACAAAAAGACTGAACCGTTCAGGTTACTTGCATGGAGTTGGTGCTTAAATGTGAGTTGATTTTGCTTTTTTAAAAGATACAGCAGCAAAAAAAAAAAAAAAAAATTGACTTACTGACATTTCATTTACCTGCTTATTTTCAAAATTGAGACTTGTTTGGTTATGTGTAGAATTTTAGCCCCATGTATATTTGAGTATAAGAAAGTCTCTGTTAGGAGAAGTTAGTCTATTTTAAGAGGGATTCTAAGAAGCACTTTTTCTTATTTAGCATGCTTATGTATTTTATATTGAAGGACCAAGTGTTCACATTCCAAATATTATTATCACATATTCAAAAGCAAAGTTTCATGCTGACAACTTTTCAAGAGACTGGTTAGAAAGAGAGCCACCTGGATTCAGGGACCTAATGTCTGGGCACCAGAACATTTTATCTGTTGGTCTTTGATAAATACCTTCAAAGTTTTAATGAGGTGCTAATATTTTCTTACCCACTGACATTATGATATGATTGTAAACTAGTGTCTTATTTTGCTTAACAGTAGTACGTAGTGTAAAGCTTGTCATGGAATCAGTTATTTCAAAGACAATCATATTTATGAGTTTTTTTCTTTGAAACTTTTGCCTGTAGCTGTTATTTCTTTATGAGAAGAGTGGTTGACTCCTTATAGTAAACTTTAGTATATTTTTCTAAGTTGGGCTTGAATGAGCTGTTGTTGCATGAGTAGACTTTACGTGGTAGATTGAGACAGCATGCATTGATGGTACGTGTTCAATACTGCTAAACCAAAGTGATGGTGTCCTTTGACCTAGTAGTTTTCAGTGTAGAAGACAAGCTTTTTTTTTTTAAACATAGATTTACAATTCAGTGACAGTTCCGAGACAGAAGTTTAGGGCTCACCCTTGGCTGACAAAATCCTAGAGATTGCTTCTCAGAACTCAGTCACAGCTCAGTGTCAAATCTTTTCTGGATTCATGAAGAAATGGTTGTAGGATCCAAAATGATTCTAATCTCTTTCAATTCTGGTTTGCTTTAAGTGAATATAACTCACCTATAACAAAACCTAAGTTCATACTTCTAAAATTAAATGATGGAACTTCTATATCACTTTGCTATTTGAACTCTGTTAGCCATTGGAAACATGTCCTTCACTACTATTAGTTCCTAAGTATGAATTAAATATCTCTTTGGGTAGCAGCTGTATTTAAGAGTTTTTCATGACCAAATTCTATCAGAATGGTATTTTAAAAAATACATAGGTGTTGCTGATCTTTTATTTGAGATTTCTGAATGACAAGAAATAGAATTGAAGTTGTATTTTATTGAGCACTGTAAGAAATCACAGAAGTCCATTTTTTGGCCTTTTCTCTCCCCTTGCCTTTCTACTGTCAGTGTTCCAATTTTTGAAGATTATCTCAGGTCCTACTACTATACTTTGCCATCTAAATAAACATAGCACAGCAGCATCCTTTCTGTTGACTAGAATTTGGAATGTTTTAATATAAACCCCAGAAAGAGTTCATTTATCAGCAGCTAGTCTCTGTCTATTAATTTTATAACCCAATATCTTACCTACCATTTCACATAATGTTAAAGTAGATATAAATGAAACTGAATTGCAAGGTTGGTGTGTATTTCAAATTGCAGTTTAGTTCATGTTGACTGAGGCAGGCTTTTGGGTTGCCTTTGAAAAGACGGTAGTCCAGTGGCTGAAAGGTAGGTGGAGAGTGTGTTTCTTTTTTTCTTCTTTATTTTAATGTTCTCTGGGCATTTGTACTGAGAGTAGGAGTTGCACCTTTTCATTGCCTTTACAGGTAATCTTGAAATTGGCAGAAGGAAAATGAAGCAGAGAACACAGTGAAGTGGAATATCCCTCAGGGTGGAAGTCGGTAGTTGTGGGCTCTCGTCTCAGTTATCTCTGTCACTGACCAGTTATGAGACCTAACCTTAAATTTCTGATCTGTAAAATGAAAAGGTTGGACTAAATAGCTCATGAATCTTCTGTGTTGCAGTATTCTAATTCCTTTCAATTACATAATTTTTTGGTCAGATCCGAATTTCTTATTCTGAGTTTATTGCAAGAGTCAGCATCAGAGAACGCTGTTTGGTGATTTTTAATATCAGATTGTTTATTTGCCCATTCATTTGGCATTGTATTAGGGCAAATTTCACATTGATGGGAAAGTTTTTACTGGGTAGGAAAAAATGTAAGGACTTTGATAAAGTTGATCCATTTCATTTATAAGAAGAATAAGGATAAAATTTTAAATATGGTTCATAGAACCTATAGAACCCTAGGCATTATCTGGTGTATAGAGACCCCTTATTTGGCTAAATTTATTTTCATGTTTTCATAGTGGTGGATCCTGACTATCCAAAAAAGGAGTTATTTTCATTCTATGTGTTGTAGTCCTTTATGTGTGTGAGCTTTTAAATGAAAAGAAAAAATCAGTATAGCAATGCATTTATAAATCCAAAGTGATGGCACCTACTTTGTAGGAAGTGGTTGTTAATATGGTCTGAAATGAAGTACTTCCTACTGGGCATTAGAAAGGCAAACTTTGGAACTTTTCTTCATCTCTCACTGAAAACCACGTGACATGTCCCCATCTTTCCTTCTATTTAATTATTTTAAGGTACATGCTCCTGGAGGAAATCAGCATTCACAGAAGAGTGAATTTATCTTCTGATTAGAAGTTGAGAGAAAATGGTCCCATCTTGACTTAATTCTCATCTCTTTGCTCACCTCACCTTGGAGCTGTCCTTCCATAGAGCATTTGTGCAGACTCTATACCAATTGCCTTCCTTGCCCTGTGGTTAGAGGGGGTGGCAGCAGTGCTTCGCTTGCTTCAGAGCCGTAACAGGCTGCAGTGCCTCTGTCTTTTGGAAACTCGCTATGTTTTAATTGTAGGTCTCCTAATTAAGATCTCTTTGTGCCTGCCCACATTCCACTAGTGTTGGCACAGAACTTCAGCTTCCTTCTAGCACTTAACTGAAGGCCTTCAGTCAGGCCTTTTGTGAATATCTTGTCTCTTTCCATTCTTCCTCTGCCAAGGTGGAGAGTCCGGTGGCGGAAGCATTATGACTATCACTATTTTGGGAGGAATTTATTGGAGGATTGCTGGGATGGGACCTTCCTTTGTTCACATATGTTATTTTCAGGGATTAAGAAAGGTTAAATTACTAATGAGTCTGGCATGGACGTACCTACATTTTAATCAGATTCTTAACCCTGTAGGCACCAGTAGGAAACAGGAAGCCTAAGGGTGAACTCTCTTAAAAACTATTTGCTTGGATCTTATCTAGACTAGTTTATGAAGTATGATGAATGAAGTCTTATCATGGAGTAAATCACAGACTTGTGATTTTTGTGAACTGATCGTACAGGCAATCAAGTAAAATTATTGATTACTTCTAAAATTGTATCAGATTTTGATTAGAAAAGACTTTAGTGGCAGGTATGGTGGCCCCCACCTATAAACCTAACAGTTTAGGAGGTTGAAGTAGAAGGATCACTTGAAGCCAAGAGTTCAAGACTAGCCTGGGCAACATAGTAAGATCCTCTCGCTACAAATAAAAAGTTTGGCCGGGCTCAGTGGCTCATGCCTGTAGTGCCTAGCACTCTGGGAGGCTGAGGTGGGAGGATTGCTTGGAAGTTTGAGACTAACCTGAATAAGAATGAGACCCCATCTGTACTAAAAATAGCTGGGTGTGGTAGTCAGTGCCTCTAGTCTCATTTGCTTCTAAAAACTAATTCTACGGTTGGAAGAGCTGAAGCAGAAGGATCACTTGACCCCAGGAATTTGAGGTTACACATGAGCTATGATGACACCATTGCACTCTAGCCAGGGTGACAGAGTGATAACTCTGTCTCAATAATAATAATAATAATAATAATAATAATATATATATATATATATTTTTTTAATTATCCAGGCATGCACCTGTAATCCTAGCTACTTGGGAGGTTGAGGTGGGAGGATTCACTTGAGCCTAGGAATTCCAGGCTTCAGTGGACTATGATAGGTCCTTGCAGTTCAGCCTGGGCAACAAAGCCAGACCCTGTGTTTTAAAAAAGAAGACTTTTTAAAAAAGGAAAAGACTTTTTTTTTTTTTTTTTTTTTGCAGTTTTTGGCTGGGCCAGTTTTGAACCCACCACCTCTTGTATTATAAGGCCGGCACCCTACTTGTTGAGCCATAGGAGCCACCCAAGACTTTAGTAGTTTCCATAAATTGTTGAACTAACTAAGAATACCCTTATAGGCTCTAATATTTCTTGAAAAGTTCAGGAATTGGCTAGACTACTAAAGTAATTTCAGAACAAGATAGAATACATTTTCTGAAAGAAGTAGTTTGATTTTAGTTTTCATTATCTTATTGCTTTAAATATGGTATGTATTACCAGAACTCTGTGTGACTTGCTAGAGAAAATGCACTCTTTTATTGAGAAAAAGGAATCTTAAACTCTTCACCTGGACCCAGATGGTTTCATTGATCAGATCGGTATGAGGTAGGCAGACAAAGGGCTAGTTGTGTTGTTATTGTCATTTCATTAGTTGTGACGAAGTCCTGAAAGAAGGAAGTACAGGATCTTTTATGGCATGCATGAAATAAAGCTGGAGGCCTGTGGTCTTATACCTGAGTGGGTGGTTTTATGGCCCAATTCTCTAATTACTGTCCTTTATGACTGTGGATGCTACTGGCCCTGTGGCTGAGGTAGAGTATGCTGGGAATACAAGAGAAAAGGGTCCTTTTGTGCTTTTTCATTTCCCCCATCAATAAGGTCTCTGAGAAAGCCCTGAGGAAATACACAACACTTGGTCTGAGGGAATGACATCCCATAAAATGGTTCTTTATGTTTTTGAAAAGGATGAGCTACTTTTCTTGACCTATCCAAAGAAATCCATACTAGCACTGTTAAATATTTCAGTGAGCTTTTTACCTTGTCAGGTTACACACCAGAGAAGCCAACCATGAGGCTATAGCTGCTGCCAAACGTTTGCTTCTAAAAACTGATACTACAGTTGAAAGAAGAATTTTGCTGTCTGATTTGTAATTATTGTGGATGATACAAGAAGTCCCCTTATAGGATTGGTATAAAACGTCTTAGAGGCCAAACTTGGTTTAACTTAGTTGTTGAGTGACTTTTAGTTTTAAAGAAATAGTTAAAGGTATAAGTTAGTTGGCAGTTTTCTCTGCAGTGTACGAAAATTCCCCTTTCCTTGAAATGAGTAGTTGTTTTTCTGTTTGACAAATAGACGGAAGGGACTTCCCCAGATACGCAGATCTTACCTTTAATTATTGCTACAGCACTACCTTGTGAAGTACCGGTGGGTAGCATCTAGTCCACTGGTATTTATTTCAGGAGTTGGAGTTTCTTCCATATGTAGTATTTTATCTGTTTTTCTGTTTTGTTGGAATGTTTGGGTGTAGATGTTTTGATGTTTTTCAACAGCAGACTGTTTTAGAGAGATCCCACCGTTGTTATCCATGCCTTGCTGAAGCATTATTGTTTCATTCTCACTTTACAGCATCAAAGTAATTTTGGCTTTCTTTCTTGAATTAGGAGAGTAATATAACTTGTAAGAAGTGTTTTTATCTTTTCTAGGACTTGCCATAATAAAAAAAAAAAGTGCTTTTGGAGAAAATTCTTTTCATTAGGTTCTCCTTTGAATTATCTCACTTCTAAAACCTAGCGAGTAGTTAATCATATCTATAATAAATATCTTACACCTACAGAAATTAAAATTTACGCATTAATTTCTGCCCATCCTTTATTATTGACTGATTTTTAGCTCAAACACAGATACTGTCCCTAGATTACTGCCTTTCATTATAAGCAGTAAAACCTTGTGGATAACATCTCTTTAAGCTTAGATAATGAGGAAATCCTTTTGTAATCTCTTTGGCTAGGATTTTTTATTTGTGCATATATAAATACCTTTACGAAGGAGAGGTGGACTCTCATAATCTAATCTGTAATAGTGTGAGATAGTATAGCACAGTAATTAAGAGTTGTTAAGATTATGGACTGGGGTTCAAACCTTAGCTCAGCCGTTTATAATCTGAACGACCTTAGAAAAGTTTGTTAGCCTCTCTATGCCTCAGTTTCTTCATTTGTGAATTAGGGGTAATCATCCTTCATAACATTATTGTGAGGCTTAATTGAGATCATGTTTGCAAAGTACTTAGCACTCTGGTGCATGAGAAACCATAATTATTATTAGAACTGAGAAACTGAAAGAATGTGAGTGCTGTAATCTTTCATCAACAAGATACTGGTCTTTATTACGCTGAAATACAACTGCATATGTGTGTATACAAACACCTATTGAAGTGCTGTAATTTCACCTTTAGAATGTTCTTGATTTTGGTCTGGGTGTTAAGTTCATGTATAAACTATGAAGAACCAAAATGAAGCTCCAGCCACCCATGTTGGTAATCGTAGATGCCATTGGTATCCAACTAAAACATAATAAGAGATAGGGCAAAAAAGGGAGAAAAGAGAACAAGACAGTAAATAGGCAGGTAGGAAACCAAGGAGCAGGGAAGACAGTGTTTCTTCTTCCATGAGTTGCAGAATTAATAGGCCAAGGCAGCTATGTTGCGGTTGCTGCTTTTGGTGGCTATAACTAGTGTACCTGATCTTTTTGTGAGTATGAGAACTGGGTGATCCCTTAAAACAACTTTGAGGGGCTATGTGCAGTGGCCCAGGCCTAACCCTTTGGGAGGCCAAGGTGGGTGGATTGCTTGAGTTTGGGAGTTCAAGACCAGCCTGAGCAAGGGGGAGACCCCATCTCTAAAAAAATAGCCAGGCGGGTGGTGGGCGCCTGTAGTCCCAGCTACTTGGGAGGCTGAGGCAAGAGGATCTCTTAAGCTCAAGAGTTTCAGGTTGCTGTGAACTATGACACCATGGGTGACTAAGGTGGGGTGACCAAGTGGGGTGATTTAGCCAGAATGACTAAGTGGGGCACTGTCTCAAAAACAAACAAACAAACACAAACAACTTTGAGGCTCCTTAGGGTTCTTGGCCCCTAAGTTGTCATTGTTTTGAGATAGAGTCTCACTCAGTCGCCCTAGGGTTGAGTGCAGTGGAGTCAAAGCTCACAGCAACCTCACACTCTTGGGTTCAAGCAATTCTCTTGCCTCAGCCTCCCCAGTAGCTGGGACTACAGCATCCGTCACTACGCCCAACTACTTTCTAGAGACAAGTGTCTTACTCTAGCTCAGGCTGGTCTTGAACCTGTGAGCTTAGGCAGTCTACCCGCTTTAGCCTCTCAGAGTGCTAGGATTACAAGTGTGAGCCATCGCTCCTGGTCTGGCTCCTAGATTTTGATCCATTACTCTATACTTGGTGTGACTATTTGACATTTGTTCTCAAGTTTCATCTGAGGGAGAATGAGTGCTGGTCTACAGAAATTAATGCAATTAGCAATTTAATTATAGAGGAAATGCTAAGTTGTAGGTTGTCAAGTTTGGGGGGTTGAAACTTGAGAAATAAAAATAACCACAAATAGAGTGGTTAAAAACAGATTAAAGTTTAAGAATAACTAGTAGAGGTTAGTATGATTTGGGAGGAAAAATACCAGCTCTGCTGTATTTCTGTTTTAAAAAAGGGTTTTATTTATTTATTTTTGAAACAGAGTCTCACTTTGTGATCCTCTGTAGAGTGCTATAGTGTCATAGTTCACAGCAACCTCAAACTCTTGGGTTCAAGTGATTCTCTTGCCCCAGCCTCCCAAGTAGTTGGGACTATAGGCGCCCAACACAATGCCCAGCTATTTTTTAGAGACAGCGTCTCCCTGTAGCTCAAGCTGGTCTTGAACCCATGAGCTGAGGCAATCCGTCTGCCTTGGCCTCCCAGAGTGCTGGGATTACAGGCGGGGGCTGAAATAGAGTTTTTTTTGTTTTTTTTTTTGGCCGCGGCTGGGTTTGAACTTGCCACCTCTGGCATGTGGGCCTGCGCCCTACTCCTTTGAGCCACAGGCACCGCCCTTTTTTTTTTTTTTTTAAGAGATAGAGTCTCACTCTGTCACCGTCAGTAGAGTGCTTGGCATCACAGCTCATAGCAACCTCCAGCTCTTGGGCTCAGGCGATTCTCTTGCTTCAGCCTCCCAAGTGGCTGGACTACAGGTGCCTGCCACAATGCCTGCTATTTTTTTGTTGCAGTTTGGCCTGGGCAGGGTTTGAATCTGCCATCCACGGTATATGGGGCCGGCACCCTACCCACTGAGCCACAGGCGCCGCTCTTAGTTTAAATTTCTGTTACCTTTGCATGGATTGTTGTGGAGATCTCCTAACTGATCTCCCGCCTTTCTTTTTAACTTACACAGTATTGCCAATGGTTTTCTTAAATGCAGGTCTGATTATGTTACTTTATTCCTAAAACCCTTTGACTTCTCACTCAACATGAAATAAAATTTAAAATTCTTATCCCTTCGTAATCTAGCTGGCCTACATTTCTGTATTTTGAACGGTATCTTCTAAATGTACATTCTCACTTACGTGCTTCAGCCCCACTGGACTGCTGAACTTATTAGATGTTCTCCACATTCTTTGTATATCTATTTGCCTTTATACCTTTGGTAAAGCCTCCCCCTTGCCTTAAAGAATGTTCCCCCTTTTTTTGACACAGAGTCTCAAGCTGTTGCCCAGGGTAGTGTGCCGTGGCGTCATAGCTCACAGCAACCTCAAACTCTTGGGCTTAAGTGATTCTCTTGCCTTAGCCTCCCAAGTAGCTGGGACTACAGGTGCCCACCCAACGCCTGGCTATTTTGTTGTTGTAGTTATCATTGTTGTTTGGCAGACCCAGGCTGGATTCGAACCCACCAGCTCAGGTGTATGTGGCTGGTGCTCTAGCCGCTGATCTACAGGCGCCGAGCCAAACCTTCCCATTTTGACCTTTTGGCTTGTTCGTTTTCCATGACTCAACTCAGATCCCCAGATCATAATCCTTCCATGAAGCTTTCATAGATACTCCTACTAGTTGAAACTCAATTCTTTCCTGTTTTCTTATTGTACTTTTATACTTTACCTTCAACGAACTTACCCCAGGATACCTTATGTTGTGATACTTTTGAATTTGTCTTTGTCCCATTAAGAAGTGGACGTGAACAAGACTACTAGCAGAATAATTCTGACTAATTAAAAAAAGACTATGGGCGGCACCTGTGGCTCAAAGGGGTAGGGCGCCAGCCCCATATGCTGGAGGTGGTGGGTTCAAACCCAGCCCCGGCCAGAAACAAACAAAAAAAACCCCCAAAAAACCAAAAAAAAACTAAACTAAGTATGGCAGAGGAAAAGTGTTAAGAGCCATCATAGGACATTTTCATAAAGGTACTGATTGGGTTTTAAAAGTGATGTTGAGGTATCCTAATGGGATGGCATTATCTTTTATGTAGATAAGTACTTAGCACTGATCATCCCCTTACTTGAGTGTTGTTTCCATTTCTAGGTTCCTCAACTTAAAAGGGATGAGGAGACCTTGGAGACGGTTCTGAGGAGACTCAAAAGATGATTATATGACTGGAAGTCAGTCCTATGAGGAAAGGTTGAGAGAATGAAAGGTTAAGAGGCAACTTAAAAATTCTTCAAAAAACATGAATGGATCCATTATTAGGAATGGTAACAAGCTGTTTTCCAGCCCCATTGGTACTAGAATAAGAGAAAATAGGTTTGAAGTGAAGCAAGGGACAGTTGTGTAAAGAACTTGTTGCTAATGATGGTTGTCATTATAGTGATGGTAGAAAGATTACCAAAATAGGGCCATGCACGGTAGCTCACGCCTGTAATGCTAGCACCCTGGGAGGCCAAGGCAGGTGAATTCCCTGAGCTTAGGAGTTTGAGACCAGCCTGAGCAGGAGCAAGAGCCTGTCTCTAAAAACTAGCCAGGAGTTGTGACGAGTGCCTGTAATCCCAGCTACTTGGGAGGCTGAGACAAGAGGCTTGCTTGAACCCAAGAGTTTGAGGTTGCTGTGAGCTATTACAACACAGTACTCTACTCAGGGTGATGAAGTGAAACTCTGTCTCCAAAAAAAGAAAAAAATAGATTACAAAAATAATTTTCTCGTCTTCTCTAGAGGTATATTTTTTAAAGTACAGTATTACCTTTATACATATAAAATGACCTCTCAAGCTGCCTTGTTCTGTGAATTAATAAATATATTCTTACTCAGCTCCTTCAGCACATGCATCATGTTTTATACTTTTTAATATTCCCCACGGGGTCCTCGGGCCTCATCACTCTCTAAGAAGTATTTGTTTTGAATTGTCTATTTATAGCAATAATTAATGTTTAGTAGTAAACTTTCAGAGTAATGTCTTTATGAAATAATGATTTCGTAGTGGTTTTATAAGGAGAATAAAAATTTCCTAAGTGGAGCTAAGAGGGAAATCTTAAACATCAGGAAACCGGGAAAACAGTAGGTGTGATTTCAATATAGGAAACAAATAAGTATTTGTAGCTTTTTTGTTCATATTCAGTCATAATTTAAAGAGATATGCTTCAGAATATCCCTAGTTAAGGGTTATCACTGCTGTGGATATATTTTAGCAAGTGCTTGTAAATTATTTCCAAACTAATAGAAGGTTGTTTCATGTGAATTAGTATTATAAAAGCCTCTGACCCTTGTTGGCTTTTGAGGCTGTGTGGAGGGCTTATATTACTCAGAATGAAACCTTTTTAGATATGTTGGGTTGCAAAAAGCATTTCCTGTACAGTCAGAATGAAAACTGTGAATTGGGATTATTCATATAGATTACCAAAAGTCTAGGCAGACTGATAGAAACACCAGCCAGTTTTCCTACCAACTCTTAGCTCCAGAACCTTGCTTGAGTTATTGAAGCTTTAGGACTTTGGAATTTTGTACTATTAATAGAATTGTGTATGAATTCCATCTTTTAAGTGAATTAATACTAGGTTTATTTAGGGTTAGTTACATATATTGAGTATTTTCTAGGTTTCATATAATAAATGGTATTCGCTTTTAACCACTATCTTATACTCATAAAATAACTGGAGTTCACAGGTGAAGCTGGATTGTAGGAGGAATTCTACAAATGGTGGTAAAGTGAAGGGCAGGTTGGTGTCTTTGAGAAACTGAGAATTGGAAATGTACAGATTCATACGTGTCCTGTAACTTTTCATTGCTAGTCATGTATAAATTCAGAAGATTATAAAAGCAGAGAATATGCCCTTATGGCTCTTTATTCTACTTGAAAGGCTCGGTGTTTAGTAATAAAAACACCAGAGACTTCCTTTTTTTCAAAAATAGGTTAATGCCACCTAATGTGGGCTTCTCAGAATGTGATGGCAAACTTCCAAATATGATATGGTAGTCAAAAGAAACTAACTGGTTTTTCAGAATATTAAGAACACAGAATTTTCCAACTCATGTATTTGAACATTAGTTTCTAAAAAATAGTAAGTCAAAATTGTGTTGGCTGACTTGGTGGCTTTATTGTTTCACTAAAGGAATATTCACTTTTGTCATGTAACTTCACACTACACTCCTTCAGAAAACTGACTTTCTAGAGGGAGAATCATATTTACCTAAGAAGGAAGTTGTGGATTCCTCAGTGTTACTCCATTTGCTATCGGTCATTTAACAGCCCATCTTCCCAGAAGGAAAGATACAACCTGACTTTTGCACCAGGATGAGAAGCTTGAAGAGAAAAGCTGAAATATTTTAGTACAAGTTTGTTGAAATGAGGATGTAGTTTGAAATGAAGTTAACTGCTTAAAGTTGTCACATGGGGGATCAAAACCTCTCCTAATAAAAAGAATCATCTCTGAAAACAAAGTTGGTGTTTGTTTAATTTTTCCAGCCTATTCAAATAGATCTATTTGAATGGTGATTTTGTGATACTTTCTTGGTAGAGAAGAATAAACCTTGTGATTGTGATGATTAACATAGTTTTCTCCCATGTATCATTAAAGGGACCGATTTCTTCTGTTTTAGCAAGCAGATAAACCAGTTCAGACTTTGAACCAAGGAGTTTAGAAGTCCAGGTTTTTTGGATTTTATTTTTTAGATTTTATAGAATAAATTGGATCATTGCCAGGTATCTGAAAGGTTTACTGTCTGAAGTAGTACATTCATTTTGCTGTGTTTTTTTTTTTTTTTTTTTAAAGACAGATGAACTACTTTATGATTACCTTTTTCTGAAGCAGTCACCTGTCTCATTTGCTTAGCTGGGTTGAGCATCTTTGCTTCTTATTCTTGTTGACATGGAGTAGGGATGAGGGGCACTACCTCTTTCTCTAGTTACAAAGTAGATAGCATTTGTGTTTCTTAGGTGACAGTTGCCAGGTAGTATTGAATTAAATATTCAAAAACTGGACTTCATTCTTGTGTGGGTTGAAAATTTTACCTTCTGTTGTTATTGAAGAACAGTACATTATTGTCTTGGTACTCTTTAATCTTAGGTGACCTTTTTATGTTAACATTTCTCAATATCAGGCAGAGGTCATATTTAAATCTCTTCCTCTCTGTTAGGCATTTCAGACAATCACTGTTCTCTTTGATGCACCAATAATCAGAGATTATCTGCCCTTGTCCCTGCCCTGACAATCTGTTCATACATATAAGAGACTATGATGTCAGTTCAGTAACTGAATGTGTTTATTGACTGGTTGATTTTCAGTAACCATCTTGCCTTAAGAAGTTCACCTTTTTTTTTTTTTTTTTTCTATTGCCCTGAGTAAAGGGCTGTGGCATCATTATAGCTCATAGCAACCTCAAACTTTTGGGCTTAAGAGATCCTTTTACCTCAGCCTCCTGAGTAGCTGAGACTATAGGTGCCAGCTACAACACCCGGCTAGTTGTTCTATTATTTATTGGAGACAGGGTTGCCCCTTGCTCAAGTTGGACTCTTGAGCTCAGGTGGTCCACCTCCCTCAGCCTCCCAGAGTGCTGGGATTACAAGCATGAGCCCCCACGCCCAGCCAAGATCTGGTATTTGACTGTTTAAAGTATATTATACTTTTCTTACTGATTCAACATCATTATATTCCTCTTGGAATTGATTTACAGGTGTCACTAACTTTCTTCTATTACAAATGATGAAAAAGTGCCTGCAGAGAGGCTCATCTACCTACATGGCTGTTGTAAATATAGCACACTACAAAATAAGTAGATACAGAAATCGGAAAATCTAATTAATTTTTCAAAGAACTTTTTTTTTTTTTTTTTTTTTTTGAGACAAATTCTCACAATATCAAAAAAGGTAGATTGCGTTGGGGTCACAGCTCACAGCAACCACCAACTCTTTGGCTTAAGCGATTCTCTTGCCTCAGCTTCCCAAGTAGCTGGGACTACAGGCACCTGACACAATGCCCGCCTATTTTTTGTTGCAGTTGTCATTGTTGTT
>CAUYPK010047134.1:0-34130 GCA_963574355.1 Loris lydekkerianus | reverse complement strand
GATCTATCACTGTCAAAGGAGTGTTAAAATCTCCTACTATTATGGAGCTGGAGGAAATCAAGTTGCTCATGTCTGTTAGAGTTTCTCTTATAAATTGAGGTGCATTCTGGTTTGGTGCACAGACATTAATAATTGAAATCTCATCATATTGAATATTACCCTTAACAAATATGAAGTAACCATTCTTGTCCTTCCTTACTTTTGTTGGTTTAAAGCCTATTGTATCTGCAAATAATATTGCAACACCTGCTTTTTTCTGGTTACCATTTGCCTGGAATATTGATGACCACCCTTTCACCCTGAGTCTGTATTTGTCTTTTAAGTTAAGATGTGACTCTTGGATGCAACAAATATCTGGTCTGAGTTTTTGTATCCAGTCAGCTAACCTATTGCATCTTACAAGGGTATATGTAAAACTTGGCAAATGTGGAATGTAAATGTCTTAGCAAAATAACTGGGAGAATGCCAAGAAGGCTATGTTAACCAGTGTGATGAAAATGTGTCAAACGGTCTATGAACCAAGTGTATGGTGCCCCATGATAATATTAATGTACACAGCTATGATTTATAATAATAAAAAAAAAGTATACTGGAAAAGAAAAAGCACTGTTCTGTAGAAACTGATTGAACAGTAGCACAGCAAAATGATTTTCAGAAAATAAATATTTCAGAAAAAAAAAATAATGGAAGAAAAATCATCCAAGGTACTCAGCCCTACTATGAAACTAATTTATAAACACCTGCACTGCCATATAAAAGCTATAACCCAACTATAGCCCAAGATAAAGGGGAAAGAGGAGGGGGAGGGGAGGGGATGGGGGAGAAGGAGTGGAGGGAGGGTAATTGGTGGGGCCACACCTACAGTGCATTTTACAAGGGTACATGTTAAATCTACAAAGTGTAGAATATAAATACCTTAACACAATAACTGAGAAAATGTGGTGAAGGCTATGTCAACCAGTTTGATGAAAGTATTTCAAATTGTATATAAAACCAGCACATTGTACCCCATAGTTGCATTAATGTATACAGCTGTGACTGAAATAATAATTTAAAAAAAAAAAAATGATGCTTTCCCTTTAAATGGTGCATTAACTCAACTTCCAGGAGTTGGGGGGCTGGTGTTCTGAAGAAAAGCCTGGAAAATTGAGTGAAGCCCAGTGAAGGCCACATCTCAAGTTTTGTAAGTTCTTAATGGCTTGAATCACTTGTAGGTGTTTTTAATACCTGCTGTCAGTTTGGAAATGCTTCTCACTTGGCAACTGGGTAAGGGCAATAAACTTGTCAACCAGGCAACTAACTATTCAATCTATTATTAAAAACATAAAATCCAAAGAAATGAAAAAGCTGTTTAGGTCTGCAGCTTCTTCCCAGTAACACTTTCAGCCATAATATTTTTAAAGCACTTCCAAAAGTTCATTCCCTTATTAAGGGAATTATAAGAGAATAAATTATATGGTAATAATCTGGTGCTTTTTCTAAACAACATAAAGGAGCAATAGATATGAGAAGATGTTTAAATTATGTGCTTTTAAAAACCATTGGTAGTCATGACCACATTATTTTAATTAAGGGAAAGCTTAGCGGAAATCAGTTACAATAAGTAACTGTAACTCTTCTTTCCAGGAAAAAAATTTTAAGATAAATTTAAATTTTTGTTTCAGATGTGAATGAGTAGTTAATTGAACACACAATTTACATTTTCAGCTCAGATTTTATTTTGTTGATCCTGTAATAAACTTCCAACTCTTTTTTCACAACTAAAATATATAGTTTTAAAAATAATTGATATCCACCCAGCAACAAAATAGTGCCGGGTAAAGTTTAAAGAACTGCAATTTTTTTTTTTTTTTTTTGTACAGACAGAGTCTCACTTTACCACCCTCAGTAATCAGACCTCTCCATTATTATTCAGGCATAGAGCTAAGGTTGTTAAAGGACATCCACTCACCAGAGCTAAGTACTCTGTGAATATTAAATAAGACCTAGGGCTCCAAAATCACTAATAAAAAATCTTGCAAACTCTAGATTTTGGAACAGCTTTGACATGATAAATTTTAACAAACTCTAATTGTCACATGGATGATTTAAATGCGAACAAACAACATATTCATTTAGACCAACCATCCATCAGTTTCAGTCAGTTGTACCAGGTTTATTGAGGAGTCACAATTCAATAGACTATAAACATGCAATGATTTAATTTTTTCCAATATCTATTCTAGGAGCTACAAACTAGTAGGCTATAGACATAAGCAGTATTTCCTTTTGCCTGCAGTGTTTAAGATGAAATTGAATGTGAATTTAGGTGAGGCATAGACTGTCTCATTCTTCCCAGTCACTATATGTCCTGTTGTACGCAGAATTCTAAGATGGCTCCCAAAATTCTTACCCACTGGTGTATATTACCTTCCTATTGAGTGTGGCCAGGACCCATGAATACAATGAACGCCACTCCATTATTAAATTGGATTGATTGCAAAGGCGAGGGAGCTTTTGCAGATACAATTACGTTTCCTTATTTGTTGACTTTGAGTTATTCCAAAGGATTAGATGTAAGTGTAGGTGAGCCTGATGTGTTGAGTTATGCTCTTTAAAGAGATGCTTGACCCTTCCTTGAGCAGCAGAGACACTTTCCTTATGGCCCTAAGGAGGCAAACAGTCATGTTGTGAACAGCCTATGGGGAGGGGCAGCATCTAAAGAACTAAGCACCTGAATTCTAGAACTGTGAGGAACTGAATTAAGCCCATAACTGACCACACCTGGAGAGACACGCTGAGTTCCAGGTGATGGTGCCACCTGGCTGACATCCCAATGGCATCCTTGTGAGACCCTGAGCAGAGTACCCATAGTCACTAGAATTGTCGTTGGCTAAGGATTAAGCCCAAAATAGTGGTGTATTTTAATATTGTGGAAATACCTTAAACTTTAGAAACATTGAACCAGAAGATTTTCATGCAGGTTTTATTTATATGTCATCAGGAGTCTCACTCAGACTCCTGGCCCCTAGAGATCAGTTTCTGTGAGATCAGAAACGCGTGCCATTTCACACTGCTGAATGTGTGGTAATTTGTAACTCAGCAACAGAAAACTAAGTCATTTATTCTTGCTTCAATACCCACCTTAGTCCATACACCTTAGAACATACATGTTCTTTCTACCCTTCTACATCCTACAGAGGTTCTAGAATGTTCTGATCAGCTCAGTTATTGAAACTTAGTCTTGTCTAATTTGTGACTTTAACTTCACATTCCTACCTAACCAGATATTCTCTCTCCCTTCCCCAACACCTACAACAGTGATTTTTTGTGTGTGGGGTGACATTTAGGGACACTACAGTCAAGGGAATTCTTGCCTATTTCTCAAATTTAGCAGAAGCTTCTCCAGTGAACCCAATGTACCTTGATCACTTTATCTCCCATTTTCAGCATACGTTATCTGCTGTGCTGTCCAGCTCAGAGCAGGCATAAAACAAGTTCATCCCTCAGTGAAAGGAATATGGAAGCAAACCTTTGAAAAATGCTAAACAAAACTCTCTTACTTCTAATATTTCAAATAAATATATACTTGAATATCTCGAAGCTAAAGTAACAGTGGCATTCTTCCAACTGAAAATCAACAAAATCAACTGATTGAAGTTAAGCACCTTCTGAAACAAGCAATACTTCTGCTGAGTATGGAATTAACTCTGTGCTGTGTAAAAAATTGGATTGTCATCAAATAATTCACTATCATTACTAGAACCATTGTTTCATAGAAGAAATAACCATTTTTAAGTAAATTTATTAAAATTAGACTTGATAATGTAAATATCTTGATGAAGTGTACCTCTAATGTCATGCTGATAAAACTCATTAGTAATGTCTGATAATTTTCATAAAACACCAAAACAGTCACTCTTTAAAGATTGTTATCTTTCAGAGTATAAACTATAGGACATTCTAAACAAAGTCCATCATATCCTTCTATTTTCATTGCCAAAGTAGCATTTATTAGATCACTCTCCAACCCCCTTTCAAATATTTTGACTTTTTTTTTTTCCTGGTGATTATCAGAAGTCAAATTTCTACTCCAGGAATGAAGGCAGAACCTTCTAAGAAACTGTCAAAGGAATGGGCACGTGTCATAATCATGAAAACTATTTCAAAAGCAAAATTCCAAAAACTTCGTGATTCTGCTTGTTGGAATAATAGTCTATGATGTATCTGCTTTAAACATATACCGAATGTTTAAATTTGGTTCAGCATGTTGGAATATTAGTAATAATAGTGATCATAATGAGGAATGACACTTGTTTGTTATTACACTTATTTTCGGCAATGGAGAAAAAAAAAATTGCACCAAAATAAGAAAAGATGGGGCTGAATAAATGGATAGATTTTAATTCTATTGAAAGTGTAATATACAAAGAGAAAATTCCCTAATGTGGTATATTTCTTCAATATTTTCCTAACTCCATACAGTTTAAATTCACATATGACAAGCAGGGATAGATAAAACCTGAAAAGAATCACATACATATTTGAGGAATATCAGTTTATTTCCACCAACTAAAAATGTCAAAGAAATAGTCGGTAGAATTCTTGCCGGCTAAGGATTAAGCCCAGAATAGCAGTGTACTTTAATATTACGGAAATACCATAAGCTTTAGAAATGTTGAACCAGAAGATTTTCATGCAGGTTTTATTTACATGTGATCAGAATTTCTGACCCAACCTTGGTTTCCCACTTTCCAGCCCAGCATTTAGAAAATTAAATTCTGATTTACAAAATTAAATGAGATTTGAAATAATAATGGTAACTTATTTTATAAGTGCTTTTTTCTCAAAGCTTTTAAATGGTGACAATTCTCCATCATTCTCGGTAGTCTCTAAAATTCCTTCAGCTGATTATTTACTTTTTGAGCGATTGTTTATGGCCCCATCCACCCCAAACCTTTCATTAAATGATAATTGTGGTTTAATTGTGTTTATTGCTAAAGTAGTTCTTAGATGGGAGTATTTAAACTTTTTGTTTTCCTTGCTGCACATTGTAAAAAGAAAAGTTTTCTTGGGCCACACATTAAAAATAAAAACACTCATGAAAGCTGATAAGCAAGTAAAAAAAAAAAAAAAAAAAAAGAACTCCTTGCAAAATTGTTGCAATATCCAACACCAGAGACAAGCAAAACGGGCCTCAAAAAATCTGCATGTGGCCTAGGGGCCACAAAGTGGACATCCCTGAGTCCTAGAACATAGTAGGCACTTAGTAAATATTTATTAAAACAGGTTTATTGATTTATTTATAGTACAGTGTGTGAGTTAATAGGAAATTTGTCTGATTTTTGCTTTTGGTTTCTGGCAAGGAGTTTTAACACCTTTGGAATTTCCTGAGTGATAGGAGTATCTTTTATATTAATGATATGACCCAGACTTGCCCCTAGATATAACCATGGCACCTGATGGCCAGAAAAACTAAGCTTGTGATTAGAGGGTTGCGATTTTTAGGTCTCTCAACCACCAGGGAGAAGGAGGCTGGAGAGTGAACTCAATTGTATGGCTAATGATTTAATCAATCATGCCTATGTGATGGAATCCCAATAAAAATTTGGATATTGGGTCAGGCACAATGGCTCACACTTGCAATCCTAGCACTCTGGGAGGTCAAGATGGGAGGACTACTGGTGGTCAGGAGTTCAAGACCAGCCTAGGCAAGAGGGAGGGCCCAATCTCTACTAAAAATAGAAACAATTAGTAAGGCATAGCCTGTAGTCCCAGCTCCTTGGGTACCTGAGCCAGGGAATTTGGAGGTGCAGTGAACTGTGATGATGTCACTGCATTAGATCCTAGAAAATAGAGCAAGACTCTGTCTCAATCAATCAATAAAATAAAAATGACTTTAGATATTGAAGGTCAGTGGAGCTTTATGGTGGGTGAACACACAATGTGTCAGGAAGGTAAAGCATCTCAGCTCAGTATTCAAGATCACTGTAGACTTAGCTCCACATGTAGCTTTACGTAATATAACTGTAATCAGGGGTGCAGTGCTCTCCTTAGTTCCATGAGTTATCCTGGTGAATTATCAAATCTGCGAATCTGGAACTCCCTCATAGGTGGCCATTGGTCAGAATGCAGGTGGCCCTGAAACCCCCCAAACTGGTGGCTGACATCTGACGTAAGTGTAGTTCTGTTGGAGACTAAGCCCTTAAGTCTGGTACCAGAAATGCAAATGAGAGTTGCATTGAATTGCAATATCTCAGTTGAGACCAAAACAGAAAACTGTAGATAAAAAAATAATGTAAGCCTAGTCAACACAGCAAGAGTCTCTCTCTACAAAAAAATCTCGTTAAAAAAATTAGCCAAGGATGATGGCATTTTCCTATAGTCCCAGCTACTGGAAAGGCTGAAGTGGGAAGATTGAGCCACAGGGTTCAAGATTGCAGTGAGCTATACTGGAACCATTTGCACCACACCCTGTCTCAAAACAAAACAAACAAACAAAATTTAATTGCTTCTCCATTAGTCCATAAGTATGCATGTTTTGTTTGGCATCTACATCCAAGGCCCCATCTCAATCAAATTGGAAGCCCTTATAATTAAAGCATAGGAGAGTCCCTTTTTATTTTTAAATAAACTTCATTTTTTAGAGCAGTTTTAGGTTCACAGCAAAACTGAGCTGGAGGTACAGAAACTTCCCAGGTATGCCCTGTCCCACACATGCACAGCCTTCCCCTTATCAAGACCATGGGATGGTTCTTAAACGGAACCTCAATAAAATAACAAATAGGAGTTAAGTTCAGTGTCTGAATTTATTTTTTACATGTTGATGAACATTTGCCTCCATTTACATTTTAGTCAGTGACCTGTGCATGTGTTTGTTATCCTGGGTAGTGTTGTGAGAGTGTATAGTGAAAGAGCTTGAGAAATCTCACCCCAAAATGTGACTCCTTGGCTCAGCAGCTGTAGCTCAGTGGTTACAGTGCCAGCCACATACCAAGGCTGGTGGATTCGAGGCTTCCCAGGGTCTGCTAAACAATGACAACTGCATTAAAAAAAATAATAATAGCCAGGCGTTGTGGCGGGCACCTGTAGTCCCCACTACCCGGGAGGCTGAGGCAAGAGGTTGTTGTGAGCTGTGACCACTACCCGGGAGGCTGAGGCAAGAGGTTGCTGTGAGCTGTGACCACTACTCGGGAGGCTGAGGCAAGAGGTTCCTGTGAGCTGTGACACCACGACACTCTACCGAGGGCGACATAGTGAAACTCTGTTTCAAGAAAATTTAAAAAATAAATAAATACTACAAAAATAAAAACAAAGTGTGACTCCTTGGTATAAAGATGATTTTGAATTAAAGGGCATTCAAGATCAACAAGCATTGGAAGGGGCTTTCTCAGCATAAACTGCACAGACTGAACGGACCTATCAAAAGATTAAAGGGGCAATAGCCCCCCCTTCTCTCTCATAGCTCAATATATTGCAGGAAGGAGGATCAAGAAGGCAGCCAGATCTGGCCCGTATCATTTAAATATCATATAATACCTGTTTCTGAGGTTAATTTAATTTTCACAGCTTAATTTAATTTGCAAGTCAATCTGTTTTCCCCATCCATTTACCCCTCCCCAAGCCCCACTTGTTTTCCTTAAGCAGAGTTACCTGTACTCCTCATCTCCCTCTGCCCTCCAAAAGGGCAGATAAAAATATCTGAATTTCATTGGGATATTGGGTAAGCACTCTGTGATTCTCCCCATGCACATGCTAAACAAACCTTTCTACTATTAATCTGGCTTATTTGTGAACTGATCTTTTAGGAAACTTTCAGGGGAAAGGGAAAAATTATCCCTCCCCCCTACGATAGATCTATGATAGATCTATTAATATATATGGAATTAAGACAATAGGTACTAAAATTTCAAAAAATATTGCTTGAAGTAAATCAACCCGTCATTAAATATGGCTGAAATATATTGTCAATACTTCGACATGCAATGTGACACATTAATTTTATGCGTTTCATGAACACTATTATAACTACTATAATGCTATTATGCACTTCATGAAAACTATGATAATAGTTTCTGGGTGAGCAGGGGTAAAATAAATTAAGTGAAACACTAGGCAGACATCAGGATAGCAGGTAATTCTTGTTATAGTGGGTTTTCCTAGTGGAGATAAGAATTCATAACATAGACAATTATCTCAAAATAAATTCAAATTCAACAATCAATAACTGGGTTTCTTTACACAAGGGGAATATCTAACAGCGGCAATCAGTAATGAGGACAACTTCTGACCTGATACATTTAGCCAAAACGATTTCAATTTCTGTCTCCAAACGTATTTTCGCACGTCTTTTCCATCTTATTACTTTGAAAAATTTTCATTAGAGATTGAAGGCTTTTCAGAAATGAAAGTCACCGTAGAAATCATTATGAGAGAGAACATCTGTTGGAGAAACCTCATCACGTTAAATTTGAATTAGGTTTAAACACATAACAAAGGTGATTGTTATGTTATACTAATGAGCTTCTGTTTAATGAAAACAAAGTCAATAAAAATTGGTGTTGTGTATTGGTATTCTAAGGGCTCTAAGAATTTATGGTATTTTAGAAGAACTGGGTAGATTTTTACCTTGATACTACTATAATATAAAATGGATTTGTCAGCAAATCAATAGTGAGAAGGAGGAAAATGCTTCTTCTCTGAAGAGTACAAGACAACTGCTGTTTTAATCACCACTTTAACACCAGTGTTTGTGTTTGCATTCAACCAGTGAACTGCTAATTACAACTGATTGTTATCTGTATATAAAAACAACTTAAAAGTATCGTTGATGTCTTCCTTCCTGAATTTTATCAACAAAATATCTCTCTGCCCTCGGACACAATAAAACCTAATTATATATTTTACAGATATTCTATATGTTTGATTCTTCTGAAGGGCTCAGATTAACCTTTCAGACATACAAATTAAGAAAGTTTTGCTACATGTGAAAAGAAGCCCTTGGCTGGAAACCTCATCTTGATTACTATTTTTCCAATATAAGAATTAATTCTAAAATTAAGGAAACTTTTAAAAATGCAATCCAGAAATAAGGCCAAAGTAGTTAATTCTAATATTAGATTTTAAGTTTTACATCTTTCTACCTTTAAGTAATGACCCTTGCAAATAAGTTTTGGAAACAAATATGTGAATGAATCAAAGAAATAATGAAGAGTCAACAATAGATGGTACTTGCTAGAAAAGCGTATTTTGAGATAACAGGAAGGCTAGTGAATTGTTCCCTTTGCTCCTCTGATCAGTCCAGTCCAGTTTATGCTGACGGGAGGGGGGGGCCTCTCCCAGTGTTTCTTGACCTTGAGTGACCTTCAATTCAAAAATATTCTTTATACCAAGGAGTCATATTTGGGGGCAATATTTCTAAGCTCTTTCAAGAGTGTGGACAAAATCACCCCCAGTTAAGAATCACAGGTTTAATTGTTGAAAATGTATATTGCTGGAACCCACCTCCAGAAATCTGAACTCAGCAAATCTGAAAGGCTCTCTGTCTTCTTACAACGACCCTGGATGTTTCTTACATGTAATTCTGGGACTGTTTTTAGGACCCACTCAACATTTTGTTTATTTGCAAGCAACATTGATGAGGGAAGAAAAAGACTTTCAGAAAAGGCTGAGCATGCAACACTCTGATTTTGACAGACTTGAATATCCAAAGCTAAAAGAGAGCCAAAAATGGCCTCTTACTAATCAGAAAATCTTGCGATTTTTCAAGCATCACAGCATATAAGGTGGTTTCGTGAATTCTCTCAACAATTCTCTGAGGAAGATAGGAAAGATATTTTACCAATAGGCTTCCACAATCATTTCTAAATCATTAGGATTTATATTTCTAGCTTTTGTGATATGAATAGCAACACAACAAAAGCTAATCAACTCTTTCAACTGTAGGGCATCCCTAGAGAAAATAGCTGTCAGAATTCAATGTTTAGAACTTTTCACATCTAAATAGTAGTTTTTTTCCATGATATACATACTTCTGTTCTTCAGCAGGTACAACTAAATCAAACAAGTTAGTTCACTATGAATAGGGCATTATTAAGGAGTTCTGTTGGGTTCCAAGGCAGCTCCCTGCATTCTAAAATGTCGGGATTCCAGGCAGCTATCTGGGTCCTCATTCTTGGAGCTCTCTGTTGAAAACTGACCAGCCACCCCAAAGTAAGGTGAGCATGAAACGTTTATTGAGAAAGAGAAAGATGGATTTATAGAGTAAGAGCAAGGTGTAGGTTGTCAGAGAAGGATACCTTTGTGAAACCAGGGAACCGGCCCCCATTGTCAACAATAAAGAAAAGGCAAACTAGCCCAAGATATGGCTGATGGTTCTCTTTTATAGCACCTGGCCTGGGCTCAGAGGTCACCTTGGAACCAGAGTCTTACTGCACACAGGTAGAGAGCTCATGAGCCTTTCTAAGAGCCCATGGGGCTTCAGACACAATGTAGATTTTAGCTAAGGATGTGATCACTAGTCTTAAGGCTGTCCTAGCTCACTTTTAAGACTCTATCGCACCTGTGGCTAGGCTAGTGAGTCTTCCACATCCTTTTGCAGTTGACAGACTAATTTCTGACTGGTAGAGTTGTAGGGTGATCTGTCCTCCCCAGGCATGAGAATCACTTGGGACAAAATTAAGGTGAACAGCATAGAAGACGGCAACCTCACCCCGTCGCCCCTCCCAGGAGAGGCATTCCTAACTACCAACTGCCTAATGTGCTCTTAACTGCATAGAATCATTAAAATTATATGTGAATATATGTAAATATCAAGTCTTTCTGAAATGATTTTGGGCTTTTTTCAACAAATAATTGAAGACTCTAGTACTCGTTCCAGTTAATATATCTCTACCGATTAAACTATAGATGTTGTTTTTCAGCAGTCACATTACTCCTTGTCTAATTTATGGTCAAATAAATTCCTTTTTACCTTGGGTAATTGTCAAACCTACTCTGCACTTTGCCACTGACTTATATGAACTAAATACAAGAGTGTACATTTATTCCTGTCAAATTTATCTTCTTGGTCAAACGAAGTATCTATCCTATATATAAATGAAATAACTAAATTGGTGACAAGGTTAGATGTAAATTCCTGTGCAAGCTTGATAGAGCCTCTATCTTTCCTTTTCATCTTTCTCTGAATCATTATTAAGAGTTATTTATACTTCTGAGCTTCTCAGAGCAAGACAGAAACATAAGGACATGTCAGACAAACAGAGCAATGCCATAAATAACCAAGTGGATCAGCACATCGTATATTGGCTTTCAACATCCCACTAAATAATGTCTGTGAACATGGTATTCAACTCTCCTTCCAGACCCACCTCATATCAATCCTTATACTCTACTTTGTGTGGACAATGGGATCTTTCCATGAATTTAATTTAAAATTCAGTAGGATGTTCCCACCTCAATTCTTTCCTCTCCATTGTAAGGGTCATAGCTGACATTCCTATGACAAAGGACAGAACAAGAGAAATTCATAACAAATATTTTGCATGACATGGGAGCCTGCAGAATGAAGACTCAAAGGTACAACAGAAGTTATCTTATTTTATGCTTTGTTTTGATGAAGAAGAGACACCTAAGTAGAAATGTGATTGGATGAAAAGTATATGAACTGATGGTAACAGACCGAATGGGCAAATCTAACAAGGCCTATCTGTTTACATTCTTCTGGGCCCGTTTGCGTAATGTTACTCCCTTCCAGATGTGGGCCAGATGCGGCGCAGGGCCCTCCCTGGAATGAGTGTCTCATTTTTTACAATCAAACAAGAGATATCAGAGAACAAATAACCCCATTAAAAAGTAGGCACATCTATGGTGCATATTTTTATCTACAATAAATAAAAAATAAATTAATAAAAAAAAAATAGGCAAAAGTCATGAGCAGAAGTTTTCAAAAGAAGATAGACAAATGCCCAATAATCATTAAAAAAAAGTTCAGGATAACTAATCATCAGGGAAATGCACATTAAAACCACAATGAGATATCACCTTACCAACAGCTGTTTTTTGTTTTTTTGAGACAGAGTCTCACTATGTCACCCTCACTAGAGTGCAGTGACATCACAGCTCACAGAAACCTCAAACTCTTGGGCTTAAGCGATTCTCTTCCCTCAGCCTCCCAAGTAGCTGGGACTACAGGTGCCCGCCACAACACCAGCATTTTTCTGTTGCAGGTGTCATTGTTTAGCTGTCCCGGGCTGTGTTAAAACCCACCTGCCTCGGTGTATGTGGCTAGCACCATAACCACTGTGCTACCGGTGCCGAGCCACCAATGGCTATTTTTAAAATGTTAAAAAATAATAGATGCTGGCTGGCATGGATTCAGAGAAAGGAACACTTAAACTCTGTTGGTGGAGACTGCAAATTCGTACAACTTTATGGAAAACAACATAGAGATTCCTTGAAGAACTAAAAGTAGACCTACCAGTTGATCCAACAGTCCCGCTACTGGGTACCTACCCAAAGGAAGAGAAATTATTTTATCAAAAAGATACCTGTAATTAAATGTTTATTGTAGCACAATTCATAATTGCAAAGATGTGGAATTAACCTAAGTGTCCATATGCATAAGTACATTAACAGAATGTGGTATACGAACTGTGGAGAACAGCTGTGGCCAGGAGGGCCCCTGCAGCCTGGGAAACGCTCAGGGAACAACCTCCAGCCACGTCTCCTTCTTTACCAACATTCTTTGCACCTGCCAGAAGTCATGTAGCCCAGGCATATTTTGCTTATTATCGGCACACACAGTTTTCCTCCTTAAGGTTGACCTCTACCCCATGTGTTAAGATTTACCCATCCTTGTTAAGACACTATAAATAAAGCTGTTTCCAGGATTCAGGTGCTGGCTGCAACCATCAGCTGCGTCAGTCCTACAGAAGTCATCCTATCACTCGTCTCCTGTCTTTCTTGGTTTTATTTCTTCATTTCCCACCAGTTCCATCAAATCTGCTCTCCCTCCTTGTGCTGGGTCATGAGAGGTCTCACTCCTCATGCCAGCTCGTCAGAACAGAGTACTACTCAGCCAGAAAAAAAAAAAAATGAATTAATGTTCTTTGCAGCAATGTGGTTGGAACTGGACACCACAGTCTTGTGAAATATCTTAGGAAGGGGAAAAAACCACAACACATACTCTCTAAAGTGTTGGAACTAATCAATGGGCACACATGGGTACAGAGGGAAGTAAAGTCACTGGAAATTAAGAAGGAGGTGTTGGGAGGAAGGTAGGGGTAAAACCTACCTAGCAAGTACAATGTACACCATTTGGGTGGTGAGCACACTAATAGCCCTGACTCAAGCATCTATGCATGTAACAAAAACATTTTTACCCTCTTAATATTTTGGAATTTAGAACTGATATATCAGAAAATTTCTTTGTGGCCATTTTTTTTTTTTACACAGAAGATGGGGGGAAATTGGGTAATATTTTTAGGTTTGTGTCTCATTTCAGGGAACAGGGGTTCTGGATCTATGACTTGCGTGGGTAAGAGGGACCCAGGAGTCTATGACTTGCCTTGGGGTGAATGAGACTGAAAGGAGGTCAGGGGAGGATCAGAAAGAACTTTGCTTCTGAGACCTTGGCTTTGTGATGTCGTTTTCTGGGTCCTGAGAGGTCCTTCCCTTCAGACCTGCAATCCAACCTATCCTTGCCTGTGAGTTCTACCAGTCCTCCAAGGTTCAACACAATCATCTCCTAAAAACACCTGCCCAACATTTTTGCAAAGAAATACCTTTTTCTGCTGCATTCTTGCAGTAAAAGGTAGATACATCACTTTTCAGGTGTCCATATTGCTGTGATTTCTAATTCGTGTGTTACATCTGCCTAACACCTATAGTAATGTTTCCCACTTAGACATTTCTGTTGATTTAATTAATGAATTAAAGTTATACCTCAAACTTGAAAGTTAGTTTTAAAAGCTAAGAAAAGGTGACTCCTAGATGTAGCACAGATTAAAGAATAGACTTAAAAGTAAGAAGAAGAGCAAGTGAGTAAGAAGGCCTTTCATCAACAAAGCTGCATTAATAAGAAAAAGAAACAACAGTAACTGTCTTGTAACCCAAGTTTTAAGTAAGATGAGTTAGTTTAATGGGTTTCCGTAACCATGTCAACCTCTTGGGATTTGCATTTCTTATTTCCGTGATGCTGAATAGCAACGTAACAAGAATCAATAAACTCTTTCAGCTACAGGACTTCACTAGAGGAAACAATTTTCAGAAAGGGCACTTCAGGAATAATGCAAAGCTTATAATGCGTAGGGTGAAACATCAAATTTCTTAACCAATCTTCAGATCACTAATTCCTTTCAAAGCCATTTGACCTGGAATAAGCCCGGTGAACCTACCCTCTACCTGCACTGAGAAAAATACTGTTTAGAACAGGCGTCCTCAAACTGTGGCCCGCGGGCCACATGAGGTGGTGTGAATTGTATTTGTTCCCATTTTGTTTTTTTACTTCAAAATAAGATATGTGCAGTGTGCATAGGAATTTGTTCATAGGTTTTTTTTTTTTTTTAAACTATAGTTCGGCCCTCCAATGGTCTGAGGGACAGTGAATTGGCCCCCTGTTTAAAAAGTTTGAGGACACCTAGTTTAGAAGGACTAGGCACTTGGTTCCCTAGAGGACTTCAATTTTAAAAAAATGTTTTAAGTTAAATAACAGGCAAAGAGAAGCTCAGAACTCTTCGATCATGATTTCCAAAATATAATTTAAATTAGGAAAAGCTTCCAGTGAAAAATCCAGATTTTTTTTCCTGGACCCAATATGGTTATTTCATCTGAATTCACCAGGTTTATCACCATAAAATAATTAGCATCAAATAAATTTTAACAAACACCATTAATGCAAAGTTACCTATGTAGTAAAAATACCAGCTACATAATACAAATAAGTTCTCCCTTTATATGAAGAAATCTTCCACTGGCAAAATTTGAAAAACTTTCACATTCATTGCAATGAGATAGTATCTATTTCATGAAAATTAGTTGATGTGAGTGTGGCTTACAAAATTATTATCAAATACAAAGCATTTGGTGGTGCATGCCGGCATAGCTTATTGTTATATAGGTCTGAGTATGTACATATATAAATACATAACTCAAAGACCACATCACTGTAGCTCAAACTACATGTGTCTGAAATATACACACATACGTGAAGATGGGTATGAGATAAATAACACATGCTAGAGAATCCGGGGGTCGCTATTTTAAATCCA
Organism: Loris lydekkerianus; assembly: GCA_963574355.1. Lineage (NCBI taxonomy): Eukaryota > Metazoa > Chordata > Mammalia > Primates > Lorisidae > Loris > Loris lydekkerianus. The sequence goes on along the minus strand of CAUYPK010047134.1, from coordinate 18,882 downwards.
CCATCTCTGACGCTATTTTATGCCTTTTGATCATGCCATACGTTGGTATTTAGTAGTAAAGAGAGATGGCTGGACACCATGAACTTCGTCCTCTGTGGGCTTCTGGTATTAACAATGTCTGTCGTCATGACCTTTATCTAAATGAGATTTTCTACGCTCCTTTGCTACAAGGCGATTAAAGATATTCTCCTCACCTTTATAAAATAAAGGGGAATGGGATGCACAAAAAAAAAAGAGAGGTAAACCAGACTTTCCCTAATTCCCAGTTCCCACCCCCATTTCTACACCCCACTGGTTGCCTTTGTTGTTCTAATATCCATTCTAGTTTTCACTATTCAAAAGCATAGACAATTAAATGTTTATTCATTAACTGAACATGTTATTTTTGATCATCAGTTTTTTGCCTGGGACTATTCCTAGACAGTGGAAATGCAGAAATAAACAATACAGACCTAACTACTACAGATCTTATAGCTAGAGGGGAGGACTGTAAGGTACACATAGAGTTTGGTAAGAGCTGTGGAGACGTAGCGAGGTAGGGTGACCAATAAAGGCTTCTTTAAAGACTCAACACTTTGAGATGAGACCAGAGAACTGGCCATGACTCAACAGTGGGCAGCTGGGGCTTAAGCTTTCCCAGCAGAGGGACCTGTAGGCACCAGGTCATGGGAGGAGAAGGGGCTTGGTGTGGTGAGTTGGTCATCAGATCCATTTGTTAGGCGAGGACATAAAGAACTGTATTAGATCTTCTGTAAAGGACTGTTACAAAAACCATTCCCTGGCTATTTTGATAAGAAAGACAGTCCAGGCCTTGAATTCACTCTTAAAACTTATTTTGTTCTCACTGGCCAAATGCAGCAGATCACCAAATCCTGTTAGTTTAAATCATTATAACTAACATTTATCGGGTGCTTAAAAGGTGCCATTTGGTCTCCTAAGAGCATTAGACCTCTCATTTAATATTCACAAGCTCCCTATTATCCTGGCACCCTATCACTATTACTACAATTTTACATTTGCCATTGTATCAATGCGCAGGCTGGTTTTTAAAATCCTGGTAGCACAGCAGAATTGCCTTCTCATTTAACCATCATAGCAAGATACTAATGAGGGTCAGTTGCAGATGCATTCATGGGCTTCACTAATTTTCCCAAGGGCCTCTTATAATCTGTTCAAAGTCAAATAATTATCTTTTAAAATAATTATTTTGTTCTCATCCTCGGTGATTTTTTTTTAATGCCTTCAATATCATCAGGTTTAACTTCAGATTCTTCCTGCCTTTGGCTTTGTTTTAAGTAATTTACCAGTGCTACTTTTGTGCACTTTATCCTACACTTTTTTTATCCTGTACCTTTTATACAGATTTTAATTTTATTTTATAATCATTTACTTTTAATTCATTTTGTATTGTCCTAAGTTTTCCCAAGAGATTGACCATCAAAGATGTTGGAACAATGGGCCAGAGATGCTCATTTTGAGCAAAGAGGGACCCGTGAGTGAGGACTAATTTCCATAAGTCATTAGTCCATTACAAAATCGTTTCTGGTTAAATAAACACTTTTTCTTTATAAGATGTTGTAATTTCAGGAAGACAGAAAACAAAAGCATGGCTAAAGAGGATTCCTTTCGGTAGAAGGGCAAAATTTAAATTTTGGTCAGGACAGTATGCCATTATATGGAAAAATCTTAAGTGCTCAGGATATATAACTATATATTAGTATATTAGACAAGATTATTCATTCAGCAGTGAGGAAAAGAGTTTGCAAACCATGGAAGGAGATCTTCTGAAGAGAAAGAAGCCTCTGAGAAGGCAGAGGGCCAGGGAGAATATTTTTCACCTCTGCAGGAAATCCAGAGCTGCTCGGCTGGGAAACAGAAACAGATCACAAAGTTGCTCTATGCACTAAATTAGCTCCTTCAAGTAGTAAAGACTCAAAACAATGTTATTATTCCACAACATACGCAGAAAAGGCTCAGAACTGAAAATCGTGTATAAGGCCTGAAGCTGAAGGAAAAAAGGTTTCTGTTATAAGATCAAAAAATACTCAATCCTGGCAGATTGTGTGGGAGGAGCAACTATGAATAGTTCAAGCTCATTATCAATGTTTTTTCCTTCTATGAAAGTTTTCTCCAGCCTCAAGCTAAGCAAACTCCTAGCCCAGGGTGACACTAAGGTGGCGGCAGAAACCCATTACCATCTAGAGCTATCAAAGGTTTGCCCTTGGAGTTGGCATCGTGGAATAACAAACCATTTTTTAAAGAGTTACTGAAAACTTTAAAAAGTCATAACTAAAATTCAAATCGCAGTGTTCTTCCAGGATATAAAGTTCAACTATAAATACTCTTCCAAAAAACCAAAGATTTTATGGAAAATACACAAAATACCAGCATTAAAGTATTTAAGTGCTCACTGTCCCCATAAAGGCATTGTACGTGTCTGTGTCCATGTCTGTGTGGCTGGGTCCACCTGCATACACTTGTCAAATGTTGACCCATCCTGCAAAGAAGTCAGGCATTTGCTAAGAGCTGGGCAGTGTGGATGGGAAAGTTTCAGTTGTCCCGCTGTTCAAACAACTCAGCAGATGTATCATCCAGTTTGAGTAGGCTGTCAAACAAATAGAGCAACATTTGATTGTCTTTCCATTGATTTGGGATTGAATTTACATTGCTTTGGCAGATTCTATAGCATGGTCTGTGTGACTCCCAGTCACACATGTTCTATCCGGGCATGTGCGATTACTCAACCCCACCTATAGACTGAGCTGCCTCCCAATGCCTGGGGTAAATAAAGGGCCCTCAATCAGTTCCCTCAATTTAGCCCTGTCACTAAGCGTGGTCCGACTTTGGTAACCTGCTGCCTGTAAGTCCTGTTCTCCTGAGCTTGTATTTTCTTACTTCTCTGTAGCTCCCCACACTCTATTTCCTGACTTTCACCCACCTGGACAGGCTATCACACCTCTGTAATATTACCACTTACTCCATGTTTGGTAAAACATGGCTAATGAACACCTGTTTCTGAATCCCCGGGTTGCTGGGCCCCACTGAGATCAGCTGAATTCTAGGCATCATTCTCTTGCAACCTCATGGTTTTAAATGCCTTCTGGTCACTCCCAAGTTTAAAGCTCCAGCTTGGAAATATCCCTTCAAATCCAACTACCTGTTTGACGTTGCCTTAACTAAATACTCAACACATCAAAAACTCAGTTCCTAATAGTCTTCTCCAAACCGATTCCTTTAATCTTTCCCATTCTCAACAGTGGCAATTCCATCAACCCAGTTCCTCAAGCTCCAACATGGCATCGTTCTTCACTTCTAATGTTTTCCAGTTCCTTGACTCCCTATAGCCTTCTCCGCTTTATGTGCTCCATAGTCTCTGCCACAGTCTAACATACTATATATTTTATCTGTTTATTTTGCCAAGTGCTCATTACCTACATCCCCATTAGGGCAAACATTATGGTATTAATTTCTCATTGCTATATCCTCAGTTCCTAGAATAATGCTTGGCACATAATAGGCACTCAGTGAATATTTTGTTGAAGAAATAAACTGAACTATGCCCAACACACAGCAGGCATCTATAAATATTTAGTAGAAAAAATACATTTTACCTGATCATCCTTAAAATGATAGATTTTAATTAGTCTCCCAAATTCCTGAGCAGCGTCCCAACACTGTAGTTCCAGGATTAACTTTAACCCACCTTCTTTGTTTTTCTTCCAAGTCCAAGTTATGTTACAATGAGGAAATCTACGAAGGAGTAGCTGTGAACATGACCTTGCCAACCAACGAGCTCAAACATCATCAGCGTTGCTGCCACTATCATTAGCAAGCTTTTAATAAGATGATATCTAGCTGTGGAATTCTTGCTAAAATAAATCGTGTGTGTATATCCCAAGGCAAAATATCTTATTGACTCTGAAAGAAGATCTTTTATTTTAATCAGGAGATTTTTAGTCAAGTATTAGGTTTTAAATTGGCAGACTTCAGAGTACATACATTTGGTTGACCCACAACGCATTTACATTTTTAAAAGTGCAATGCTTGTCTTTAAACATGAGCAGATAGCTTGTAAAATTCAGATTTCTAGTTTTTTTTTTCTTTTTTTCTGAAAGATTGATAGATCCAATGGTGCTGGGCCTTCATTTTTGTACAGCACTTGTCAGCACATCTATCAGCTGCTCCCTCCTGATGGATGAGTTCTCTCCAGCTTGCCACAATCACTATTCTGGCAGATCCACTAATTCATGTTACTCTCCTGGTCCCTGTGGGCACGTGAGTTGGCAACTATGACTCCAGAGCTCAGATTCTTGCAAAGAGAACTAGTACTTAAAGGCCAGGCTGTTTAGTGCTGCGAAACAAAGAAGGAAGCATATAGGCTACAATATTACCCCTTTGGGGAAAATGCACAGGCTAAATGCTCTCTCAAATTTGGGACTAACAATTTTGTAAACCAAACCAAGCAGAAATGTTATGCATTATTCTAATGTTCTTTCATTGGTGATATTCTGCAAGCAAAGAAATAAAAGTAATTCTTTTGCTTTTACCCAAAATAAGGATGAGTAAGGGACACAAAAGTGTGGGGAGTGTATCCCTTTACTTTCAAAGAAGTTTGTAGTGAAAAATCTTCTTTCAGTAAACAACATGCATTTTGTGACAGATGGTCATTCCAAGTGCTGTGGTCTTCCTGGATATATAATGACAAATATATAAACCTTCTGTTACATAGCAGAGGCGTGAGGCTTAAACACCTGTTTCAAATTACTCTGATACCATAAACATTCTTGGAAACTGGAAAGCCCTGTGTTTTAAGAAAGTAAGAGGCACCACAGCCAACTACACTAAATTGAGTAGGCTCAGGTCCAATGAGCAATAAAAGAAAATTGCGCCTATAGCTACTGGCAAACAGATGATGGTAATAATATTATTGACTGGGAATACAGTTAAAATCTATTGCTGCAGAAATCCTATATATGCCAAATGGTGTACTTAAACTACTGTTGTATATTTCATTTTTCATCTACGTTTTCTTTTAATTGTTACTGTTGGAATGCTCCCGGGGGGAGTAATTTTAAGGTGATGATATTGTGATGTTCTAATTAGAAATATCAGTGACACTCTCTGATATTAATCCTTCCTATGTCCATCAAGTGATTGATTACCAATAGTACACTCAAGAACTGAACCACTAACATCTCAGTTCATCTAGTAATTCTATTGGCAAGAAGAGGTCTGAATTCTTGTCAGTGTACAATGAAGTTATCACTGCACTTTCCTGATTCCTTTAGAGAAACATCTGCCTCCTTGAATCTCTCATAATGAAGCTGAAGAGCTTCACGTCAGCCAATAATTAACCTGGAAAGATCACTTGCCAATGGCCTCATGCCATGACCAGCAGATGTTGTTCCTGTCACTTACCTGAAAAAGAGGCTAAATATTCTGAAGTAGACGTATTCTGCCTTTTACCTTGTGGATACACATTAGTCATTTAATAGGCTTTTCATTTTTCACTGTATGAAAATTGGAGGTAGTTTTCAGTTTATTGATTGACTGATTAGATCATTTAAAAGCAGAGGTATCTTCAGAGTAATTATGTGATTGAGTTTGACTTGGAGATTGAAGAGCTGCAAATAGCTCATCAGAATGCATGTCAATTCACATTGCCTTTACATTCATGATAGTTAGAATATACAAATACTGTAATCAGAGACCTGCCAGAATACACGATAATAAATTCCATATTAATAAATGAACATTTGAAATTCACCTTATTGATCATATGCTAATATTCAGGGTTAGATTATCATCATAGATCAGCCTGAACAAATGCTTAAAATCGTTTACCACTAGGAAAATATTTGAAGGAACATTGGTTGGTGGGGCAACGGTAATTTTAATGAATTATGATCACACTTACCAAAAATCTGCTAGGATCAAAACCCTGTACTTTATTCTTAGTAGACCAAAAATACAATTTCTGCCCTTTGCAGACATTATTTCTAAGCAAATTTAGCAATTGTAATTAGAAATTAAACCTCTTTAGGCATTTTAGTTATTAAAACCTGAACCCATAGAGTAATATTTGTTTCAATATTAAAAATTAATCCAATTTTTCACTCCTAACAAAAATAATTTATGGAAAAAATAGTTCTTTGTTTTGTATGAAACCAGATAAAAACCCTTTATTACTAAGGAAATTCTTAGTAATAAGAACAAGTGGAAGAATCACTCTACTAGAACTTAGGTAATATTACAAGTCCACAGGGATCAAAACAGCATGGTATTGGCACAAAAATAGAGGCATGGACATACAGAACAGAAAAGAAAAGCAAGAGATGAAACCAGCCTCTTATTGCCATCTGATCTTCGATAAACCAAACAAAAGCGTACCCTAGGGGAATGAAGCCCTATTCAACAAATGGTGCTGAAAACCTAGAATCAAGTGTAGGAAGAACTCTTGCATATGTCGGCCTGGGGAATGATTTTATGAAGACTTCCGTGGCAACTGCAACAACAAAAATAAACAAACGGGACTCCATTAAACTGAAAAGCTTCTGCGCAGCTAAGGACACCATTAAAGCAAAAAGACAATCTTCAGAGAGGGAGGAGAGATATTTGCAAATTACAAATCTGACAAAGGATTGATAATTAGAATCTAGTGAGAACTCAAAGTTAGCAACAACAAAAAATAGCAAACAAACCTGTCTATTACGGGGCAAGAGACATGAACAGAATCTTCTCTAAGTAAGACAGACAAATGGCTAACAAACATATGAAAGAATCCTCATCTCTAATCATCTCTCATCACCAGAAAAATGTAAACAAAAACCTCCCTGACATGTCTTCTAACCCCTGTAAGGAAAGCCCACATCACAAAGTCCCCAAACTGCAGATGCTGGCACAGATGTGGAGAGAAGGGAACACTTATACACTGTTGATGGGACTGCAAACTAATACAACCTTTTTGGAATGAAGTATGGAGAATCCTTAAAGAACTCAAATTATACCTCCCATTTGATCCTGCAATCTCATTGTTGGGCGTCTACTCAGAAGCAAAAAAAAAAAAAACCCAAAAATTATTTTATCATAAGGACATTTGTACTAGACTGTTTATCACAGCTCAAAGTACAATCGCCAAAATGTGGAAACAACCCAAGTGCCCATCAACCCAGGAATGGATTAACAAACTGTGGTATGTGTATACAATGGAATACTATTCAGCTATTAAAAAGATGAAAACTATACATCTTCTGTATTAACCTGGATGACGCTAAAACACATTCCTCTTAGTAAAGTATCACAAGAATAGAAAAGCAAATACCCAATGTACCAAATTTTAATATGAAGCCAGTAATTGATATAATGCACGCCCACATGAGGGGAAAACTCAATCCAATTCAAGTTGTGGAGGTGGAATGAGGGAGGAGAGAGAAGGGAGGAGGCAGGGGGACTGGTGTGCTCCCACTTAATGGGCACAATGTGAGGGTATAGGGCACACCTCTTGGGTGCAAAACACAACTGCAAAAGGGACTCTACCTAACATTGTAACCTAGTCGTTTTTACCCTCAAATTAACCTGAAAATATATATGTAATTTATGTGTACTTTTTTAAAAATCAAAAAAATTTAAAATAATCATATCCCCTCAACTCCACTTTCTCACATCCCAGAGACAAGCAGTGAGCATTTTGTGTATTTCTTACAAATTTTAATATCTATATTATAAATGATACTATCCTCTTCATTCGTCACCTTCCCACTTGTCTCTAACTTTATATTTTAGACAGAATGTCTTGTGATGATGTGAAGGCGCATCTACTTCTTTCTGTTTAGCAGAGGCATGCTATTTCACCACTGAATGGATGTATTATAGTTTATTTCAATATTCTCCTGCTGATAATCCTTTTGTTCTCATTTTTAGCTCCTACAACAGTGCTGTAATGAACAAAGCAATGTTTTGTAATAGTGTTACTTAAAAATAGGATAATTTAAAAAAAATTGGGGGAAATTGTTTAAGCTTCTGCAAGTGAGGAGAGACAGAGAACTTCTAGTTTCACGGCTGCTTCAATTAACCTCGCTGTAGTAGGAGCTAAGGCACGTGGAAATTACCCCAAAGAGTGCTTCTCTTTCCTTTCTTCCAGAGTCTTATCAGAGTTGCATCAATAAGCTAAGAAACCCCACAGCTATTCTAAGCAGGAGTATACAAAGGTTTCAAAAGCTTCCGTGTGTGTGTCTGTCTGTCTGTCTCTCTGTATTGCTCTCTGTCTCTATATATCGAGAGACAGAGAAAGAGATTGACTTACAAATTTCAAATTCACTATAATTGCATTATATTTTACTGGTCCCCAAAACTCTTAATATCCATTTTGTGTTGGGAAAACCTACAAGAAGTGAAAAAGCAGTCTCACTCACAGAAGCTTAGGAGATGGTAAAGATCTCATGACGTTGTGGCAAAGAGCATGAATAGACCTGTCTCCAAAATGAACATTTAAATAAAACTCCAAGGGAGCTTTGGCACTCTAGGCTGCCTGGGAGGTCTATCAGTGCCAGGGGTGGTTGAAGGTGCTGGTGTTTAAAGGATTGTGGCATCTAAAACTCACCATGTTCAAAACCCAACTTTTGTAGTGATACTAAGGATCATTTCATTGATCTTCCTAGAAAAAGGTTCTCTGATGTCACTAATAAGAATGTGAAGACCATTCAGGAATCTCCAAAACAGTTGGCTGCTTATATAAATAGAACAGCTGGAGTTGTGAAAAACCCGGATAAATGGCCTAAGGTGATCTTATCATAGAAAGAAGCTCCATCAGTCCTTTCGGGAAAGGGCTTGGGGTCACTAGAAGAGGAGGTCTTGGCATGAGGAATGAAGAGGCTTGGCACAGAGTCTGTGCTGGGTACTGAGGAACTCTGGGGGGAGCCCTCCCGAGTAAACCTTGGGCCTGTATTTATTTTCACAAAGCAGGAAAAGTAATTAAAAGTTACTCATCAAACATCACCTTTAAAAAGGGGAGGATGTGAAAAGTGTCAGACAGAATGTCTCTAATTTGTTTTGCAAAATCTCAAACCTTAAGCAAGATCTCTGCCTTTAGCATCAAGAGACCTTTGGAATTTGGAGAATCTTTACCGTAACCATCAGGCCTGGCGTTGCCACATCTCACATACACATTCTCCCTGGGAGGCCAGTTTTCTGCCGTCCAGCATGCGCACAACTCACATGCCATTCTCGTGATTCTCCAGGTCTTTCAAATAGGAAGCAAGTCTCATGTTAAAGATTAGGGTCCAGCTTCTTCTACACTTTCCAAATCCTCATCACAGAAAAAAGTACCCTTGAAGTGCAACATGGCAAATAAAAAAAATGAGCTGGACTCTGTAGGCCACTTGCCAAAAAATGTTGCTATGATAGTGCAACATTTGATTAAGTTCAGTGATCCTAGTTGTTTCCAAACCAAAAGCCCATCATCAAAAAACAGTATTTAGGTTTTATATTTCTTTCTTTCTTTCTTTTTCTTTTCTTTTCTTTTTTTTTTAAGTTTCTCAATACCACATAACATTGGCTCCAGCTCTGTTCAGCAGGAATTTGAGATTGAATGTAGCTTTAACTTTCTAGAAAAAAGGATGTATAAGTGAACTTTCAGTGTACTTGGTGAGGACAGAAGATCTTGGACTTGTGGTAGATTGCCTTCCTGTGCCCCCTAATTGTTTATAGTAAGAAAAACAATATATCTCACTTGGTGGCTGCATGGATTTGGTGCTTCTAGTAAAGTCACCACTCAAAAGCAAATTTGAAGGATGTGTAATAGTTGGTTGAAACTGGTTTCAAGCACTCATGGAAAGAGGGTGGTCAGAACCATCATTCAAAACATAAATTATAAATGACAGAAATGTTCAAACTGGAAAACAACAATCAAGTGGATTGTGGAAACAGGAAAACCCTCTGACTTGGGGTCCAGGCTACACTGGGACTATGGCTAAGGATGTAGATACTTATTTATTACAGTTGCATTGATAGATTTTATCTACTAGATACCACTTGGTCATTCAAAATATCTCTGGACTATGATTTACAGAAAAAGGTCTCCTCTGAGAACTGTGAACTGTGGAAGAAACCAAAACGATTTTTCCTTTTAAAAAGCCACATAATGAAATCACTAATAAAACCCTAACAATCTCCTTCACACTAAAGTGGAAAAATACCCAAAGAAGCAGCTTCAGGTTCAATGAGGCAAAAGTGCCCCATAAGACTGGCTCACCTTCACCGCACTTGGGGTTTACGTGGTTATTTGCTAATGTTGTTTAAGGACTACTGGGTTTTGGTGCAAACCTGCATAGAATATAATTCATACTATACAAAAATATAAGACAAGAATTATTACTAGAAACCACAAAAACCAGCCATCATTCACCTTTTTTAAGATTGCGTTTTGTAAAAAGGCATGTAAATGTGTGCAACTATTTTCTTTCTTTATTAAATTTTCTTTTCTTTATTAAATTAAAAAGGTAGATCATGTATACATTAATACATTTATGGGGTACAATGTGCTGATTTCATATACAATTTGGGTAAAGCATCATAGCAAAAATCAATATTAAATGTTTTATCCACATTGAGATACTGAGTATGCAAAATGCCTTAATTATTAACAAGCCACAGTGTTATGATACCAATATCTGCTTAAAAACATTAAAACTAACCACGCTTCTGGCATGATAAAATTATGTAACTAAATTAAGGATTTATATTCACATAGAATGGTGTTAAAACATACTCTACACCAGAATATTTTTAATATGACATATTGTTCCCTACAATCATCGTGAGACACATGTATGTGTTATCCCTACCTAATGAAAAAGGTGAATATGTGTGAACACTCCACTTTATATGTCCTTAAACTTAGTTATATTCACTTTTTACTATTTATAGATTTGTGATACTTTTTCTGTATCATTTAATCTTCTTTCATTTGAGTAAATTCACTAAATATTTCAAATAAATAAACACATACATAAAAGTAAATCTGAAACTATCTTACTCTAATTTCATATTGCCCCTTCAGTTTATGATCCTACTTTTATTTTTTATTTCTTTTTTTATTAAATCACATAGATAAACATAAACACATAGATAAATCATAAACACATAGATCACATACACATTAATGCATTTATGGGGTACAATGTGCTGATTTCATACAGAATTAGGAATGTCACACTGGTTAATATATACCTCACCTTGTTTACTTAATTATTGTGTTAAGACATTTATACTCTATACTAATAGAACCACCGTGTATCCTTGCATTATGCACCATAATCAAAAATTTCATATGTTTAATCAAAATGAGGAGATATTGCTGAAAATTAGCCAGCCGTTGTGACATTAACCTTTTATTCAATGCCTATTGTTTTAAAAGTTCCTCCTTCATCTTTTTATGATCTTCAGGAATTTTGTGACCTTCAGAGTAATCTCTTCCCCAACTGCCAATATCCAACAATCAGACAATTTTGGAGACAGAAGGTGCTCCTGAGTATTTCTGTCGGTCAAAGGTAATAGCCCTCCTGTGTTGTAGCAAGCAGCCAGCAGAGTCAGTTGTTACTGTGAGTCCCAAATTTGAGCTACTTACCAATATGTCAATGATTTGCCAACAGGTTTTCCTCTCACAAATCCACCACCTTCTAAGAGTATTTAGGAAAAATCTGTAAACTTTGTAAGGTACCTCTGGATAATCAACAGTTCAATGGTTTTGGTTTTGACCACTGTATTTCTAAAACACACACACACACACACACACACACACACACACACACACACACACTCCGTACTGCAGTATAGGTACTTTTTTCCTCACTTATATGATGATTGTCTTAGACAAAATCAGTTTTGAAATATTTCTGGTAATCTCTTAAACAACTTTTCATTTGTTTTGCTTTCATTTAATTCTTTTTAATCCCCCAAATCTCCAGTCTTGTTTCAGTGTCTCCTTTTGGCATATCCATTTGGTATTTAAATTTGTTTATTTTGCTGGCACCATGACCTACTGCCTGCCCAAGGCATAATTCCTGGGGCTCTGCCAGCTCCTTCCAAAAAAGACTGGACTAACTGTTCTGCCCAGCAACCTCTGTCTGGAGAGGACCTGAGTAGCAGCTTTAGAAGAAGTCATAACTCTGAGAGAGAAAGCAAAATACCTTGACCCTTTAGCCGTAAAAGTTTTGGTAACAAAGGAATAAATATATATTAGACAATAAGCAGAGCATCCCCTATTACGATCTTTCAGACATCTGTTCATTCGTGTGGGCTTTATATTAGAACCATCTGGTAAGCTTTTAATATCCTGATGCATAGGGCATGCCTCAGAAGAATTAAATCAGATTCCCCATAGCTGAGGTCCAGGCATCAATAGTTTGTAGAGCTGCCTAGGTAGTCCCAGAGTGTGGCCACATATGAGAATCAGTGTTTCAGAGCACAGTGAGCAACCATCTGCTATAAAAATCTCAAGTCTTTTGAGAGGAAAGTTGTGTCCATTTGTAATTAGTCCAGAATCTTTAACAAGGAACATGGAAGTTCATTAGCATTGTTGAATTCCTATAACATGACAGAAATTGAAGACACAGCGTTCCATTATAGCCTTACTGTGATACCACGATTAAAAAGAAGTGTGTGTTGGTCTCTGCCCCTAGTACCTGACACAGATTACCTAAATCCTTGAATATAGGGACACTAGGAGACTCTTTTGTTCTCATATTTTATCTTCACCCCAAGTTACTGACACAAAACTCCTGCGATCTTTGGAATTTTCTGAGTGATAAGAACATCCGGCACAAAGCTCCTAAAATTCTTGATGTTTTCTGGGTGATAGAAACATCTTTTTTTTTTTTTTCTAGTGTGATGACTCCTAGACAGCTTCTGGATGAGGGCTGGTTGAACCATGTGATTCCTTCTCACCCCCAACCTCCTTGAATGAAGAGGGATTGAGGTTGAGTTGATCACTGATGCCCAGTGACTTAGTCAGGCCTACTCAATGAAGCCTCCATTGAGACCTAGAAGAACAGCGCTCAGAGAGAATGTACAGAGGTGCCTGGAGGGGTGTGTGGGTGGGGAGGCATGGGGCACCCACCCTCATCCCGCATGTATCACATCTCTTTCCTTGGTATGTTCATCTGTATCCTTTGATATGTCCTCTATATTCAGTAGATAACATAAATAAAATGTTTCCCTGAGTTCCATGAGCCACTCTATCAAATTAATTGAACCCAAGAAGAAGGTTGTAGAAGCCCCAATATACAACCAATCAGTCAGAAGCACAGGTCAAAACCTGGGGCTTGAACTGATATTCAACATGGGGGCAGTCTTGTGGGATTGAACTTGTGGGAACTGATGCTACTCCAGGTAGATTGCATCAGAATAAAATTGAATTAAAAGGCACCCAGCTGGTGTCCATTGAGAATTACTTGGTGTTTAGGGAACCTCCCTCTGTCTCATTGGGTGTCAGAAGTGTGTTCAGTAAGGTGAGAAAATCGGCATGCATTTTGTCAGACTCACAGTAAGTCCTAGAGGCCTCTATTTTGTGGATTAAAAAAACTAAGGCTCAGATAATTTGCCCAAAGCTAAAATAAAATTTAAGAGTCAGCCCCAAGACTTCGATGCTCCAGACTGCATGCTCTTTTGTACCGTACCAGGCTTTCATTACATTCCAGAGGGTGATGCCCATCACCACCGCAAATCTTATCCTATTTCAGGCCTCAGTCATTGAGTTTCATATCTGGGTTGTAGAAATTTTCTCAGAAGGGAAATGAAGAAGTGAAAGAGTTCTAAATACACAGAAAATTCTATTTTACTCACAACGGCCATTCAATCAACCAAGCTCTGTGTCTCAGACATTCTGGTAACAGAAAATTCCTTTCTTTTGCAGGCTCCCTGGCACATAAGTACCAAGCTTCTCATGTCACATCCACTTCAACCTCAATTTTACCCTGGGACACATGCACCTCAGCATGGTCAGCTCAGCGGCATATCAATGATGGCAAAATTTAACAGCATTTCAAAGAGAGCGAAATGAAAAGGATTCCTAAATGCTTTTCAGCACATCCATGAATCATCTGCTTTCAATGGAGTGATATTTTAGATTCGCCCAGTCAAGTTGACACCAATTCTGAATGGTGGAGATCTCACTCTTCTTATGAAGGTAAGTTCTACCCCCATTAGTTTCTTTAATGCAGGCTTAGCACCAATGAAACGATTTCTTCTGCTGCTTGGCATGGACAGATAGAAGAATATTTTCTTTAGAAAATCCTAGAAATCATTTTAAAGCTTTAACCCTATAATTTCACAAAGCCCAGGAAGCTGTATACCTTGAGTATATTACTCTGGCTTCTCACTGAACTGAAAAGACATGAGATTTCATGTAACTTTTTCAATATTCAGTAAAAACCAGTAAAGATCTACCTAGACTCCCGTATGCTTTTGTCATCAATACATTGGGGGAGATACTAGTACATACTTCATGCATTTATGGTAAAGATTAAATATGAGTAAGAGAAATTGAAGGTGACTCAGCAATTTATATGGCACTTAGTAAAATGCAATAAATTTAGCAGTTGTTACTCAATATTTTTTAAATAATTTACTGAAGTTTCCTTGTTTGAAGAGCCTCAAAGCAAATTTCACTCAAGGAAAGGAGTCTCATTATAAACAGCATTTTCACATCTGCAAAAAAAAAAGAAAGAAAGGTATGTAACCTATTGTAGTTCTCTTTACTCTAGTTACCAGAAATCTCAGTGTTATTTGTGCTAAATTCTCTTCCTTGGGTCAGTTAGAAGCAATTTTATTTTTCCATTCATTTCAACATACCTACTCTTTTCAAAGTAATATGAAGCGCATAGTGAAGAATCATGAATTTAATGGAACAAAAGTAAATAAAGGAATTTTTACAAAACAAAATAAATACCATTTACTAGAACAAAAGCATTTTTTGTCCTTGAGCTACAAGAGAACAGCCATCAATGTGTTATTATAGGAGAAATTGAGCGAACTTTGACCAGTCTGCTGTATAGATAGATGTATAGACAACAGGTAGATTAGATAACTAATTGATACATAGATAGATATTCCTCATCCTGCCTTCCTGTTTTGTTACTTGGCTTTTGTCTTTATTTCTTATTAAGGAATCTTGATTTATAATACAATAATTTTATTATAAATTTTCTCAATTCTTCTGAAAACTGGAATATATCCACAAAACTGTTCTCTATTTCTTTTTTTTTTTTTTTTCAGCATCAGAAAGTGAGAATTTAACTCAATCTTATCTGTTCAATAAATACTATGTGCCAACATTTACCCTTGACAATGGGTTACGACAGTGAAATTGATAAGCAAGTTCTCCTGGAGATGATATTTTAGAGTAGTCCTATCCTTTCCAGTTGGGATAAGCCAAGGAGGTAGAATTGTACCAAGATATCAATCCCTTCAATTCTTTGGGGGCTGAGATGGGGTCTAGTGAAGTGAGATCCCTGAAATCTAGAGGCACACATCCAATTGTGTACCCTAATAGACATCCCTACTTGATGTTTATTAGGCAGCAAACACTAGTCCATTCACCTCAACATGCAATACAAATACAGTCAATTTTCATTACTCACTAAGTGCCCTATTTTATAACTTGCCTACTTGCCAAAATGTATTTGTAAGACCCAAATCAACAAAGCATTTTCACAATGGTTCCCAGACATAAACAGAGGTGACTATTTTAATTCCCTGCCATGTACTATCCAGACTGAGGCTGAACAAAATGACAGGCTGTGTTCTTGTTGAAGTGCTCACACTATAAACAGGTATTTTTTCTGTGGTCCATTTAGTGACATGTCTTTCACACTTTCATGTGTTTTGTTGTTGATTTTGCTATGTCCTATTACTCCAAAGCAGAGTGCCAAAGTTCTGTTTAATGTTCCCAACTGCAAGAAAGCTGTAATGTGATTCATGGACAAAACAAACAAAAACAAACACACAAACAAAAAACCCTTTTATTAGAAAAGCTTCACTAAAATACTAGTTATGGTGCCATCAGCTATAAGTTCAGTGTGAACAAATCACCTATACATTTATTTAAATATGGTGCCTTTAAAGAGAAAATAAAGTTATACACACCTAACAAATGAGTTGTTGAGAATATTGGGTCAGAGGCTTGTAAGAACCTAACTCAGTATTTCCTGCAGGAACAGTGGTCAGTATTGGCTAATCCCGGGTTTCTGGTGATTTTACAGAACACCGAGAGTACACTGTATTACCATTTCCTAGTTGTGCTATTATGGAAAAAAAGTGCAGAATTGTTTTAGATAGCAAAAGACAGACGACACCAAAAAAGTATCAATTAACAGAGTGATTTCAAATATCAAATCCCATGAGGAAAATTAAATGGATTAAAGACAAGCAAGATGACCGAGAGGAACGGAACCACCTGAGGTTAGACAGTGAGAAGCATCCCGGTGGATGAGGTAGTGTTTGTGCTGAGCCCTGGACACCTCAGAAAAGCCAGCACCAGATGGAGGCAAGGAGCAAAGGACCCAGGCAAAGACAGCAAGGATGAAGACCTGACAGTAAGATTAGGCAGGGTGGATCCCAAGAACGGAAAGGCTAGCGCACTGGGGGTAAGGGTTACTGCAGGGCAGGGAGAAAGGTGGGGAGAGCAAGTGGCAGAGAGGCCACATCACAAGGGGACTGTGAGGTCATGGGAAGGTGTGTGTATTTAAAGTATCAACAGAAACTTTTAATAACTCCAAGCAAATGATAAGATTTGATAAACATTTGTTAACACTCCTGTTATAAGCTATGTGCTCAGGCCAGGAAGAAAAAAGAAAGAACCAGTTAGAGGCTATGGCAGGACCCAGCTGAGGGACAGTGGTGGCATGATTAGAATTGCAGCCATAGATATGGAGGGAAATGAGTGGATTCGGGATGCTAATTAGCACTTGGAAAGGGAAAGGAAAAAAAGAGAAATTAAAGATATCTCCCGGGTAGCTTGAGTCACCTGTAGAGAATGATACTTGGGGAAAGAAGAGTTCTGGATAAAAGAAATCATGAGTTCTGCTGGAGATTGTCTAGAATGCCATTGCACATATAACTCTAAAGTTCAGGAACAAAGTCAATGCTAGAAATGTAAATTCGGATATCATTTAAAGCCTAGATTAGATACCGAATGTGATTACCCAGCAAGAGGAGCAGAGAACTGAGCAACCAAATCCTGCATCAAACATTAAGGACAAGTTCAGGAGGAAGAAGGTGGCAGAGAATCCAAGAAGGTAGTCCCGGTTGATGGAGAAAGGAAACTGGGGCTTAAAAATAATCTAATTCTCTCGTAGATATTGGAAGGGTCCTAGAATGATGTAACACTCATTTTTTGTATTGTAAAAGTTTTTATTATCAAACAGAGTAACTGTGATCTCAGCATGTTGTTATTATAATTTGCTTAATCAGCCATCACTGATGTTAAATATTTGTCTCTATTGGTGTGTTGACTGGCTCTTGGAATTTCATAGCAATATTCTTTTTATAATTTTATTCAGCCACCAATGAATTAGAAGTTACTTTCACAGCAGGTAAATCATTCCCTAACGTAAGTTGCTAGAGACCTTTAGCTCTCAGGCAGTGAAAGGAACACGGCAGCTAAGGCCATTCTCAGGATGCCTTAACACAACCCATATGCTGTGTAGGTGCCTCTACACTTGACATTCTCCATTGTTTTTGGCAGCTGAGATCACCTGTGTTGCATAACAGGAGACGCGAATGAACAGCAGCTTTGCCGTGGGTGTAAACTCACTCCTGTAATTATTTTTTTATTTTATTTTTTTTTTTTTAAGCAGGAACTCAACTTTATTGCATCAAGCAGCCACTTATATAGAACATGAGGAAGGGGCGGGGAAAGAAGGCGGGGGATGAGGTGCGTGACAGGGTTGGGCCAATGGCATGGTACCACATTGGCTGTATCTAGGTAGAGGCAGTTTCAGGCTGGGCCTTGCTGAGTCATTGCTACATGGAAGTAACTGGATGGATCTATTTCTAGTCAGGCTCGGGAATTTGCACTAGGCCTCAGGCACATGGCAGGGCCCAACAATTCCCTCTTTTGTTTTTTGTATGGCTTAAAAACATAGCCCCTGTCTTAGGTTGCCTGCTCTTACAGTTTCAGTCTTACCTGTCATGGGGATACAAACATCAATGGTTTGGTCCCTGTCTTAGGTTGACTGAACGCAGAGTGATCTTACCCGTCTTTGGGTACTATGAATGTAATCCACCGTGCAGCCTCTCCATATCCTGTCTTAGGCTGTCCCAGTTTGGGGAATCTTACCTGTCATTGGTGCTATGGAGGGCGGTGAAGAATAATAGTTAGATTCTTGGTTAATGAGCCGGTGATATCGGACCTCGACCTGATTTAACTGCCTCTAACCTTTTTTAAGGATATAGTGTCCAAAGGTGAAGGGTAAATAAGGGTAGCAGGGGAAGAAGGTAGGGTAAAAAATCATGTAGGCCCATCCACAGGGGATTTTCTAAAATTTCGTTTCTTCTCTTTTCTAGATCTTCTTGGAGTGTTTTGATCTTCTTTTGCACGATCTCAGATCTGTTGGCATAAAAGTAGCACTTCTCCTGTAAAAATAAACCGATGCCTCCCTTTTTGGCAGTTAATAGGACTAATCCCCTTCTTGTTGGGGCAAGTATTTAAAGTCTCTTGCCAAAACCCAAATGTTTTTTTTTTAATTTTTTTTTATAGATAAAAATATGCACCATAGATGTGGCCCGACCCATTACCCTCCCTCCCCCTAAACCTCCCCCCTCCCTTCCCCTTCCTTGGCCCTTTCCACATAGTCTTGTGGTATAGTTGGGTTATAGCCTTCATGT
>CAUYPK010047132.1:0-51247 GCA_963574355.1 Loris lydekkerianus | reverse complement strand
AAACAAAGTCATGAAAGCTAAATAATCCTAGGCTGAATGATAGCTGGGTCAAAGACAAGATTAAGGCAGAAATCATGACATTTTTGGAACAAAATTATAATGAAGACAAAAATTATCAAAACATGTGGGATACTGCAAAAGAAGTCCTAAGAGAAAAATTTATATCATTAGACGCCTTCATCAAGAAAAAGAAAGAGAGTAAGCCAACAACTTAATGGATCATCTCAAGCAATTGGAAAAGGAAGAACATTCTAACCCCAAATCCAGCAGAAGAACAGAAATAACCAAAATTAGGGCAGAATTAAATGAAATTGAAAACAAAAGAATCATTCAGAAGGTCAATGAAACAAAAAATTGCTTTTATAAAAAGATTAAGAAAATTGATAAACCTTTCACCAACCTAAAAAGAAACAGAAAAGCAAAATTGCTAATATCATCTATCAGAAATGATAGTGGAGAAATAACAACAGATACCTCAGAAATTCAAAAAATTCTCAATGATTACTACAAAAATCTCTATTCCCAGACATATGACAATCTGAAGGAAAGGGACCAATACTTGGAAGCACTCAATTTCCTAGACTCAACCAGAAAGAATTAGAAATCTTGAATAGACCTATATCAATCACTGAAATAGCATTAACAATAGTAGATCTCTCAAAAAAGAAAAGTCCAGGACCAGATGGCTTCACATCTGAATTTTATCAAACCTTTCAAGAGGAACTAGTACCTACATTATACAATGTTTTCCAAAGAATAGAAAAAGAAGGAATACTTCCCAACACATTCTGTGAAGAAAATATCACCCTGATACTCAAACCAGGAAAGGATCCAACAAAGAAAGAAAATTATAGACCAATATAATTAATGAATATTGATGCAAAAATATTCAGTAAGATCTTAGCAAACAGAATTTAACAGCACATCAAAAAAATTATACACCATGATCAAGTTGGTTTTATTCCAGGCTTACAGGGTTGGTTCAACATACAGAAAACTATAAATATAATATATCACATCAATAAAATAAAAATCAAAGATCATATGATTCCCCCAATTGATGTAGAGAAAGCCTTTGATAATATCCAGCATCCTTTCATGATGAGAACACTTAAACAAATCAGCATAGAAGGGACATTTCTTAAACTGATAGAGGCCATCTACAGCAAACCCCTAGCCAATATCATGCTGAATGGTGTAAAATTGAAAACATATCCACTCATATCAGGAACAAGGCAAGGATGTCCATTGTTTCCACTATTATTCAACATAGTAATGGAAGTCTTAACCATTACAATCAGGCAAGAGAAGGTGATCAAGTGTATCCATTTAGTGTCAGAGAAGATCAAACTCTCACTCTTTGCTGATGATATGATCCTATACCTGGAAAATTCCAGGGACTCAACTTCAAAACTCTTAGAAGTGATCAAGGAATAAAGAAGTGTCTCAAGACACAAAATCAATACTTACCATTCAGTAGCTTTTGTATATGCCAACAATAGTCAAGCTGAAAATATAGTAAAGGACTCTATTCCTTTTACAGTAGTGCCAAAGAAGATGAAATATTTACCTAACAAAGAACATGAAAGATCTCTATAAAGAGAATTATGAAACTGTGAGAAAAGAATTAGCTGAAGATGTTAACAAATGGAAAAACATACAATGCTCATGGCTGGGAAGAATGAACATTATTAAAATGTTTGTACTACCTAAAGCAATCTACAGATTTAATGCAATCCCTATTAAAATACCATTATCATACTTTAAAGAGCCTGAAAAAATAGTGCTTCCTTTTATATGGAATCAGAAAAAACCTCAAATAGCAAATACATTACTCAGAAATAAGAACAAATCAGGAGGTATCATGTTACCAGACTTCAGGCTATACTATAAATCTATAGTGATCAGTACCATGTGCCAGCCTGGTACTGGCACAAAAACAGAGGTAGATTTATGGAACAGAATAGAGAACCAAGAGATGAACCCAGCTACTTATAGTCATTTGATTTTTGACAAGCCTATCAAAACTATTCAGTGGGGGAAAGACTCCCTATTTAATAAATGGTCCTGGATGAACTAGCTGGTGACCTGTAAAAGTCTTGAACTGAACTCCCACTTTTAACTGTTAACAAAAATTGATTCTCACTGGATAAAAGATAACTTAAGACATGAAACTATAAACATATTAGAAGAGAGTGCAGGGAAAACACTTGAGGAAATTGGCCTATGAGAATATTTTATGAGGAGGACTCCCTGGCAATTGAAGCAACACAAAAAATGCATTACTGGGATCTGATCAAACTAAAAAGCTTTTGCACAGCCAAGAGCACAGTAAGTAAAGCAATCAGACAATCTTCAGAATAGAAGAAGAGTTTTGCAGGTTCTGCCTCTGACAAAGGTCTGATAATTAGAATGTACAGAGAACTCAAATTAATCAACAAGAAAAGAAAAAATAACCCTATTTCTATGTGGGCAAGAAACTTCAACAGAAACTTATCTGATGAAGAAATGTGCATGGCTTACAAACACATGAAAAAATGCTCATCATCCTTAATCATCAGAGAAATGCAAATCAAAACCACATTGAGATATCATCTAACTCCAGTAAGATTAGCCCACATCACAAAATTCCAAAACTACGGATGTTGGCATGGATGTGAAGACAAGGGAACACTTATACACTGCTGGTGGGAATGCAAGCTAATCCAACCTTTTGGAAAGAAGTTTGGAGAACACTCAAGGAACTAAAATTACACCTATCATTTGATTCTGCAATTCCTCTACTAGGCATATACCCAGAAAATCAAAAATTATTTTACAACAAAGACATTTGCACCAGAATGTTTATTGCAGCCCAATTCATAATCGCCAAGACATGGAAACAGTCCAAGCACCCATCAAATCATGAATGGATTAACAAATTGTGGTATATGTACAACATGGAATTTTATGCAGCAATAAAAAAAGATGGACAGATCGGATTAAAGATGGCGGACGAGTAGCAGCTTCCCCGCAACTGGGCATGGCGAGTCTGGGGAGACAATACTCCAGGCATCCCTCGCCTGTGGGATCTGCCTATAATCTTCCCTTTGAAAATACAGGGAGCCAGAAAGGGACTTCTGGACCCCAAGAGGACGACAAAAACAGTGGAAAACTGGCAAGTGGTTCCATGTGTTCGATCGACCTAATCACGCTGGCAAACATAAGTACAAGCAGCAGTGAGACTGCAAACCAGAAAGACCTTACTTATGAACTGTTTTGGTGTTCTTGGACTTGGCACTCAGTTGAACTGCCTTGGGGAGAGCTTGAGCAGGAGTGTGGAGAACTTTGGGCATTATCTGGGGCTCCAGACTGAGCAACTGAGCTGGGTGCAGGAAGCCATTGTGAAAGAACTGCACCAGCAAGCTCCGCCCTCAGGGTCCCAGAGCAAGGATCAGGCAGGACAAAGTAACCTAGTGACTGAGCAGCCTAAAGGCGGGGTCTGAGCTGCCTTACAGCCTTAATCCTGTAGGCAGAATGAGACGGTTTTGGCACACTGGAGCCTTGGGCTGTTGCCCTGGGTAGAGTGCCATGATTTCACAGCTCATAGTAACCTCAAACTCCTGGGCTTGGCACCACCCAGACCTCCATAAGAGCTGTGCAGCGACCCCTGACCGGTGACCTGCACCCACCGGGCCTCCGCATTCCTTGACCAGGAACTACAGAAGCCATGCAACACTACATCCTCCCTCCTGTGTCCTCCCAGCCTCCACACTAGCCCGTTCATCTGGCCAAGGACTGTGGTAGCTGCGTGCCCTCTGGAGCCCTCCCTGTCTCTGCACAGAGTCCTTCTCCTGGCCAGAGACTGCTGGAGCCTTGGGCTCTCTGTGCCAAAGTCACTGGGTGCCAGGCACTCCCAGAACCATGCAGACCACCCCCAGCCCTGTTGCTGGATCTGGGTGTGTCACACACTGGAGCTGCTTCCACAACCAGAACTCTGTAGCTGGAGTAGCCCCAGAGAAACTACACAAGGTCACTCCCTAAAAACATCCAGCAACAATAGAGTGATCCTGCTGGGGACTAATCTTGGAGAGACACCTCCCCAACTCTGAGGATGGCAAGAGGCAACAGTGAAAAACAATGACGAGGCAAAATCAACAGAAAAACTCTGTCAATATGAATAATTAGAGTAGATAAACTCCCCCAAGGATCAATGTGGCAGAAACAGCACAAGACCCCGTGCACAAACAAATAGCTGAGAAATCAGAAATTGAATTCAGGATCTGGATAGCAAATAAGATCGAATTAGAATTCCAAAAGATATCTCAAGAATTCAATGAATTCAAAGACCAAATGACCAAAGATTTAGACACATTGAGACAAGAAGTTGCATCCCTCAAAGATCTGAGGAACACAGTAGAATCCCTCAGTAACAGAATGGAGCAAGCAGAAGAAAGGATGTCTGACATTGAAGACAAAGCTTTCGAATGCTCCCAAACCCTCAAAGAAGAAGAAAAAGGGAGAGCAAAAACAGACCACTCTCTCAGAGAGCTCTGGGATAATTTGAAGAAAACCAATATTTGTCTTATAGGGATCACCGAAAGTGACAAAGTGGCTTCACAAGGTACAGAGTCTCTTCTTCATGAGATTATGAAGAAGAACTTTCCAGACATGCCAAGAGATTCCAAAATTCAGATAGCAGACAGTTTCAGAACTCCAGCATGATTCAACCCGAATAAGACATCCCCCAGAAACATCATAATCAATTTCACTAAAGTTAATATGAAGGAAAAAATTCTAATAGCTGCCAGATGAAAGAAAACCATTACCTACAAGGAGAAGGATATTAGAATAACTGCAGAGCTCTCTGCTGAAACCTTTCAAGCTAGAAAAAGATGGTCATCAACTTTTAATCTCCTAAAACAAAATAACTTTCAACCCCAGATCCTATACCCAGCTAAACTGAGCTTCATTGATGACAGAGAAATTAAATACTTCAGCGACATTCACTTGTTGAAGAAATTAGCCACAAACAAACCTTCTGTCTAGGAAATTCTTAGACCTATCCTCCATAAAGACCAGCATAATTCTCCACCACAAAAGTAAACCCACACCAAAAATTTTTTTTATCAAATTCCAACTTCCACAGTCGCAAAAGGATTAAAAATGTCCACTGGACTCTTGAAAGGCTTATGAATATTCTCAATTAATGTGAATAATTTAAATTATCCTCTAAAGAGGCACAAGTTGGCTGACTGGATACAAAAACTCAAGCCAGATATCTGCTGCATCCAAGAATCACATCTTACATTAAAAGACAAATATAGAGTCAAGGTGAAGGGGTGTTCATCTGTATTCCAAGCAAATGGAAAGCAGAAAAAAGCAGGCATTGCAATCCTGTTCACAGACGCAATAGGCTTTCAACCAACCAAAATAATTAAGGATAAGTATGGACACTTCAAATTTGTCAAAGGTAATACTCAATATGATAATTCTCAATTATTAATATTTATGCACCCAACCACAATGCACCTCAATTTATAAGAGAAACTCTAACAGACATGAGCAACTCAATTTCGTCCACTTCCATGCTAGTTTGAGATTTTAACACCCCTTTAGCAGTGCTGGATAGATCCTCCAAAAAGAAGCTAAGCAAAGAAATCTTAGATTTAAACTCAACCATTCAATATCAGGACTTAACAGACATCTACAAAACATTTCATCCCAACAAAACTGAATACACATTCTTCTCATCAGCCCACAGAACATACTCCAAAATCGACCACATTCTAGGCCACAAATCTAACCTCAGCAAAATTTAAAAAGTAGAAATTATTCCTTGCATCTTCTCAGACCATCATAGAATAAAAGTTGAACTCAATAACAACAGGAACTTGCATAACCATACAAAAACACGGAAGCTAAACAACCTTATGCTGAAAAATAGATGGGTAATAGACAAGATTAAGAAGGAAATCACCAAATTTTTGGAACAAAACAACAATCAACACATGAATTACCAGAATTTCTGGGATACTGCAAAGGCAGTCCTAAGAGGGAAATTTATAGCACTCCAAGCCTTCCTCATGAAAACGGAAAGAGAGGAAGTTAATAACTTAATGGAGCATCTCAAGCAACTGGAGAAAGAAGAACACTTCAACCCCAAACCCAGCTGAAGAAAAGAAATAACCAAAATCAGAGCAGAATTAAATGAAATTGACAACAGAAGAATTATACAACAGATCAATAAATCCAAAAGTTGGTTTTTTTAAAAGATCAACAAAATAGATAAAACTTTGGCCAACCTAACCAGGAAAAAAAGAGTAAAATCTCTAATTTCATCAATCAGAAATGGTAATGATGAAATAACAACAGACTCATCAGAAATTCAAAAAATCCTTAACGAATACTACGAAGAAACTCTCTCTCAGAAATATGAATATCTGAAAGAAATCGACCAATACCTGGAAGCACACCGCCTACCAAGACTTGGCCTAATGTACACAGCTATGATTTAAGAATAAAAAAAAAAAAAGATGTAGACTTCACATCTTTTATGTTTACCTGGATGGAGCTGGAAAATATTCTTTTTAGTAAAATATCTCAAGAATGGGGAAAAAAATATCCAATATACTCAGTACTATTATGAAAATAATATATAATCACCTACACATTCATATGAATAGCAAAACATTGCTATAGTCCAAAAAGTAGAAGGGAAGAAGAGAGACAGGAGGTGAGAGGAAATATGGGAGGATGGAGGGCATTTCGGGGGACCTCACCTAACCTGCATGATGCAATGGTACATTTCAAAACTATAAAGAAATGAGTATAATTGTGATGGAAGTGTTAGTTCAATGGAAGCATTTCACATTGCATATCAAAGCAGTACACTGAACCCCATAAATAATTCAATGTACAAAGTTATGATTTAATAAAAATAATAATAATAAAGAAAAGAAAAAAAATAGCTGGGCATGGTGGAGCACACCTGTAGACCCAGCTACTTAAGAGACTGAGGCAACAGAATCATTGGAGCCAAGAGTTTGAGGTTGCTGGAAGGTATAATGCCATGGCACTCTAGACTGGGGCAACAGAGTGCTTGTCTCAAAAATAAATAAATAAATAAATAAATAAACAATCAAATAGGTTAAAAGCTGATATCTTCATAGAAAACTCATGCAAGTTGATAAGAAAAATAGACAAGTATCAAGAAATAAACGGGGGGCAGCACCTGTGGCTCAAAGGAGTAGAGTGCCAGCCCCATATGCCAGAGGTGGTGGATTCAAACCCAGCTCCAGCCAAAAACGGCAAAAAAAAAAAAAAAAAAAAAAGAAAGGAAGGAAGGAAGAAAGAAAGAAAGAAAGAAAGAAAGAAAGAAAGAAAGAAAGAAAGAAAGAAAGAAAGAGGTCAAGAATTCAAAGAACCAATTTTTAGAAATATACCCTGTGCAGTCATCAAGTGAATAAATGATCAATCTCCAGGGTCATCAAAGAAATGTGTATTCAAGCAATGCAATGTTTTCTCACTAAGGAAGCAGCAAAAAAACGAAAATCAACACACAAACACAAACAGACACACACATACACACAGGTGCATGGACACACACCTAATCTCTTTTAAAATAATAATAATAATCATAAAGACAGTTAGAAGTTAGTGAAACGGAAGCATTCCTACATTGCTGGCAGGTGTGTAAAATTCATTCAGCTTTTCCAGGAAATTACTTGACAATACATATTAGAATTCTTCAATATTTTACTACTTTGCCCAATAATAATCTTGGTAGAAAATATTTGAAGGTTTAAATCATTAGTTCATTGCTAACCAGAAAATTGGAAATAAAGTTGAACTACAGCATTTCATGGGGTTGATGAGTTTAGAGAAACATGAAAACAATACACCAAAACCATTTCCAAAAGATAGGACCACAGAATATGTGCCTTCTGCTTCTGAAATGTCAACACAAAGCTACTCAGTAAACGAAAGGCTAGACAAGACGAGAAATTAGCCCAAAGTTTTCCTGGTTTCTCTTTATGTGTTTATGTATTTTTCTTTGAGGCCACACTAGTTCCCATCTTATTTATTTATTTATTTATTTCAAGAGGTAAAATTTCACTCTGTGGCCCAGCCTTGAGTGCAGTGGCACACTTATACCTCACTGTAACTTTAAACTTCTGGCCACAAGGTATCCTCCCACCTCAGCCTCTCAAGTAGCTGGAACTGGCTGGGTGCAGTGACTCACACCTGGAATTATAGCACTCTGAGAGGCCAAGGGAGGTGGATTGCTTGAACTCACAAACCCAAGACCAGCCTGAGCAAGCGTGAGACCTCATCTCTACAAAATAGTCAAGCGTTGTGGTGGGCACCTGGAGTCCCAAATACTCAGGAGGCTGAAGCAAGACAATTACTTTAGCCTACGAGTTTGAGGTTGCTGTGACCTGTGACACCTCGGCACTCTGCTGTGGGCCACAATGTGAGAATCTGTCTCAAAACAGACAAACAAACAAACAAACATAAAAACCAAAGTAGCTGGCACTACAGGCATGTACCCACCCAGACTTTTCACTTTCCAGAGGAGGCACTGGTGAAAATATAATAACTCCCCCCCAAAAAAAAATTACTCAGTGACCAGCCAGCTATTGACATACACTTTGAAAGGGAAATTTCTCCTTGAATTCAGAGCTTGAGCTATAACTAAGAACACAGTAATATATGTAGAAGAGATGAAAGTCTAGTTTGATAAGTATATTCTTAACTAAGACTTTTTATAAGTAAATATCTATAACTACTGTATATTATCTAATCCTGAACAATATGGTCTATAGGTTCTGGAAATACTTAATGATGCAGGAATGGTAGAAATGTCTGGGAATGTATTTCAAATCAAGAATGGAACCTCTGCTTGTTGTCAACAGGTCAGTTTTGTTCCTTTTTCATTGGAAATCCTCACTAGTGACTCTACTTGAGGGTACACCATTGATCCTCCTATGACTTCTCTTCAGAAAAAGAGAATACAGTGTGGGGGATTGGGGTTGAGTTTTTCAAATAAACTACTTCAACTTCAATGACAGCTTTGCACACGCGAAAGCCCACTTGCCTGCACAGCAGCAGTGGGACCTCACAGGGTGGATTGTGCCTTCACTGGGAAGGGTCTGTGATGCCCGTCACCATGGTAACATGAGAGTATATATCTTGGCCCCTCCTGCTGCCATTTGCCATATCACTATGGAAAACCTCAAAAGCCTCCTCAAAGGTATGTTCATACTGACCTGTGAGACGCTCTGCTCCCTCACAATAACTAGTTACAGTATTTCTCACAATATTTGACTCACAAAATTATCCCCTGCATTTTTAGTAAGTTTGTGGTTTTGTTTGATTCTCTGGTCAAACAGGTTGCCCTACCCTTTTAAGAATAGATTCTTTTTTCTTATATCCTGTGATCCTCAAACATTACTCAATTAGATGTCCCTTAAATTGGAAAATATAGGAAGATCTATTTCAATGTCATTTTAACTTAACAAAGTAGCTGCTAAAACCATTTTAAAAATTTGGAGTAAATCCTGAAGGCAGGAGATGACTCTGTGCGTTTTCACATGTTAAAGTCTATTTTTTACATGTCTTTTTTCTTTTTCCTGAAATGTGTGCTGAGCTCAGTAAACATATGGTATGTCACTTCTGTTCATACATAAATTTAAGGAACCAGCAAATCTCAATGTGTGTTCCCTGGTATCACTATATAAACAAAAAGCACAGTTGACTTCAATTCTGTTGAGACTGGTCAGTTAAGTAGTCAAGGAGGCAGAGGGGGTTATGGGTTTCTTTCAATAAACTACCAAAGCACCAGTCCAGATGGCTGCTCTTCCAGTGAATTCTCCCTAGCTGCTTACTCAGGTTTAATGAGTGGTAGGAAAGGTTATTATTTGTGAAAACATCATGAGGCAGTTTTTTGCAATGTCCTACAGTCTGAGCACACTTGGGGGACAAGCAGAGACTGGTCTTTCAGTGTGGTCACCTGAGGGGCAGCTCACAGCATGATAGTACTGGGGTAGGAAGGCCACAGATGTGATGCCAAGACCCTCAGAGGATTTCCTTTAGAGGGAACAGGGCCACATTAGGGATGGAAGATGTGTAGAGGAGAGAGGATGTGTCATGATCAGGGAAACCTCCTTATCCAGCCATGTCCTCCAGGGCATCAATTTGGATTCTCCTTGAACAATGGATAGGAATATTGAAGAAAGAGAGTCAGGGGAGCTCTTGCATCAGGAGTCCAGGATATGGTGGAGAGGTCCCAGTCATCAGAGGTCTGTGACTCCCATGGAACCCTGTACACTTCCCATGCCAGATCCATCACTCATTCATGATGTGATGCTAAAAGCTACTTAGCTTCCCTAAATGTCACAACCACTCAGAAGAAAACAGGAGGTGCAGCACCTCCTCTGCCTACCCACGGGCTGGTGTGGGGATCACAGGTATTAATGCCAGATGTGCCCTGACAGCTGCAGAGCATCATACCCAGAGAAGGGATGAGAAATCACCCTCCACTGCTCCCCCCCACCCCCACTGCTCTGGAGTGGTGCAAGCACCCTACCTGGTGTCCGTTTTCTTCCCCCTGCCATTTAGGAAACACAAAGGACAACTAAGGGACCAGTCCTCTTCCTCATGATTCAACTGGATTGAGTCATTTTAGCCTCCTCATGTCATAACAACAAATAAGCCTATTACCATTGTCATATGACAGCACAGAGAACTGAGGACAGAGAAATCTCATGACCTTCTCAGGTGTAGGTGCTTGTCAATGGGCTTGGACCCCATTTCTAACTCTGTACCACCAGCACCCTGCTCTCTGTCTCTCTGCTCTGCTGCCTTTCTGTGTGGTCTCATCTCCATGAAGGCATGGCCCACACAGGCTCCCTGAACCCCATGATCTCCCTAAAACCCCGCTTTCCTCAGATGGCTCTGCTTGGAAGTCAGTAAACAATGGCATCAGATGTTCAAACTCAGAATCAAATTTTACTAGTTCTCTCTAGACTTCTGTCAGGAAGATGCCTGCCTTTGTCCCTATTGTGAAGGCACTAACCACGTTCTTTGCTGACAGTGCCACCCTCCACCTTCAACTCAGAGTAGACCCTTGTACTGCATCAGTTTTGGTCACCTGGAAAACTTATTGTGGCCATGAAGGTTCTTCAGAATAGTGATTAGGTATTACTTGGTGTTCCGGATGTAAGACAATGTATATAGAGTATTAAGCTGTGTTTTTCATGGAGCAATATTTTAATTTTCCAAGTCATAAGTGCTGCTGGAACCACAGAATTCAATATACATTTTCAAGTCAAGATTGGTTCACATTCGATGGCAGGCAATAATTCAAGCTCATGTGTAGATACTACATGATTATTGACTTTTGGCATAAAAATACCTCACTGGGCCATGCTTGGTGGGTGAGGCCTGTAATCCTTGTCCTTTGGGAAGCTGAGGCAGGAGGATCCCTGGAGCCCAGGACTTTGAGTTTGCAGTGAGCTATGATGACACCACCCACACTCTAGCTTTCTAGCCAAGGAGACAGAGTGAAACCCTGTCCTCCCCCATCCCTAAAAATATCTGCCTGAAACAGTAGTGCTAAATGATGATTTTTAACAAAGGCATAATCCCATCTAGAAGAGTTTGGGATTGACATCAAAAAGGTTCCGAGTTGTCTTATGATTCTTTCCTCTCTCCCCCATGTCCTATTTGCAACTATCAATAACATCTTCACTTACTGGGATACATCTGTTACAATTAATCCAAAAATTGATAGCTGATTGTCTAAAGAGAATCATTTCCATTCAGTTTCACTCTTTCCACTGGGCATTTCTGTCAGTTGTGACACACTCAAAGCTGTGTTGCCCATTGTGTCCTCACGTGTTGCGCTCTCCCTGCCCTCAAAGTTCCCTTACCTTATCACTTTATCATAGTTGTTGGTCCACAAACCCTGGCAACTTAAGATTTTCACTGTTTTTGTAGTTTTGTGTTTTCCAAAATGTCATGTAGTTGGAATGATATATAATGGAGCTGTTTTAGACTAACATTTCACTCATCTATATATATTTAATGTTCCTTGATCCCTCTGTGATGGCTTGTGTAGATGTAACATTTCATCTGGCTTTTGACCTCCTTTGTTTCAGCAAACCAATGTTTCTCCTGCCCCTGCTGCCCTTCAGTCGTCCCACATGTGCCACCCATCCCTCTCTATCCCCAGCCTGTTTCCCTGACCCCACTCATGCCACCTCATCGCCTCTGGTGCCCCCTCGACCTACTTAGGTCATCAACCTCTTCTCATCCATGGTCCCTGCTTACGCCTGCCAGTTGATGTCCTCTTCCTTGCCTCCAGTCCCTGCCCAACCTCACTGTCACATGGCCCCTCCTCATCCCCCTGTTCCTGCCTGGTGGCCTCCTTACTCAGCCCCTTCCCAGCCTCCTGTTCCTGCCTGGTCACCCCCCTCCACAGCCCCCTCCCTGTCCCTTGTTCTGGCCTGGTTGCCCCCGTCCACAGGCCCCTTCCAGCCCCAGGTCCCTGCCCATGTGCAATTATCTTGGGCCCCCTTTCTGGTAGAGATCCAACAGAATTGCCCCAGAGACAACAGTCAGGCCACACTCCCCACCTGCATTCTGCCCACTTTGAAGGCTGCACTGGTGGTGGTAGGCCCCATTGCAAGTCCAAGAAGAACAGAATGTGGGGCCACTGGTCATTGCTTGGAATGGACTGGCCATGGACTGGAAATACAGGCAAGGACTTTGCTCTGCATCGTGCCTTTTTCTCAGTTGAAGTGAAAGATATCCCTCAGCAAAATGGATCTTTTTCCCATCATAGGTTGCTGTGGCCTCTGATGCTGCTGAGACAAGAGGCCTATCCCTAGCCCACGTTGCCTTCCCCATGAACTTGTGCCTCCTCCTTTGAGGTATTTGTTCTCCTTGGCAGGTGGAATGCAGGCTAGCATCACTAGGTGATGTGAAATGGGCAGTATGCAGGTTGGGAGGGTTGCCTGGCCTCTTGTTCTGGGGCAATTCGGTTGGAGCGCCACCACAACAAAGGCCCAAGGCTGGAAGGAGCTGTGGAGGGGCGCGTCCTCACACCAGGTGCAGCTACATCCCTAACCTGCTGGTCGACTACCACAGCTGGCTTCCACAAGTGTTTCTGGCTCAGAAGCTCCCCATAAAACACCATCAGGACGATCTCGAATTTCCTGCCCCACTGAAAGGGACAGAGCTGATATACTGGTGAGGCCACAGCTCTAGCTGGGAGACAGAGCCAGAAAGTGGCAAGGCAAGGAAGAATCCACCCTTGGGGGCGATATCACCCTAGGATTTCAAAAGAAAGACACTGACTGGGTGAAAACTCATCTTAGGATGGCGCCATATACAGTAAGCAGAATTTTCTGAGGCCCTGGCAGCCTGGGAGGCGGGCGCCCGGAGTCGGGGCTGGAGCCCCAGCAGCTGAGGCGCCGCCCCAGGGCAGAGCTGCCAGCCCCAGCCCGGGGCCGCCTGCTCTTCCCATGAAAAACCAGCTCCGCGGCCCCCCAGCGCGGGCGCACCTGTCGGCTTCCGGGGCGGCGGCGGTTGGGGACATCTGGGCGGGATCCCAGCCTGGTGCTGGGTATGGGACAGCGCGGGCACTGAGGCGAGCACAGCGACTGGAGCAGGGGCCATGCCCTGCAGGAGCGCGGAGTGACTACAGTAGGAGCTGGAGGCGCGCAGCGGCGCGTCGCTGCTGCTGCTCCACTGCCGACCGCTGGAGCTCTTCCAGTCGTCACACATTGAAATGGCCAGAAATCTAGCGCATCCCGGGCCGCATGCTGCGCGGTCTGCGCAAGGGCAATCTGCCCATCCTCTCCATCATCCCCAGCCAAGGCTGAAAGGAGCGCAAGTTTCGCCGCAGGCTGCAAGGCGGTCATCGTGCAGCTGGAGGACCAAGCCAAGGCCGAGTGGCAGCCCCAACCCGGCGCACTAGCCTCGGTGCCCGGTCTGCTGCTACAGAAGCTGCGCGACGACGGCTGCCAGGCCTACTACCTCCAAGACGGTTTCAACAAGTTCCAAACAGAGTCCTCAGAGCCCTGCGAGACCAAGTTGGACAGCTCGTCCTCACCCAGTGAGATGGGTGCCCGCTGCCCCAGCTCCCCCATAAGATGGATATTGCATTGTCGCTGACATGCACTAGAGATGGATACTGCCTGCCACGGACCTGCACTAGGGTGCTATGTAGGATAAAAGATGAAAGGACAAAATTAAGAAATACCCTGACTCTGAAATGATGACAGGCACCATCACTCTTAGATTAGTCCGGATGGGGCGGAGCAGAACGAGATAAGAACAGATGGCTCAAGTGCGGTCATCATTAGAATTAATGAGCTAAGTGCTATGAGAAATTGTTTTACTTATCCTTTAGTTGCTAGATCTGCATTATGTTACTCTATGGTTATCTGCCCTTTGTTACCTATTGGCTAATCCCCTAAACTACAGGTTTGCTTCTGTAAAAGGGGTTCATAGTGACCCCGTGCTTGTTTTCTGCTTTTCTTTTTACTTCTAATTGCTAACTTTCAGATCACCTGTTTGGCTTGTTGCCAACTTTTAGACTAGAACCCCCCCCCAACTTCAGACCCCTCAATGCTCTTTCATTTAGTCTGCTTTAGACTTTACTATAACAGCCCCATGGTTAATAAAAGACTCCTTTTGAAATTCTAATTTGAGTCAGTGGTCCTTAATCTCTCCCCATAATACTAGTAGCTCACCACCCACCTCTGTGCTGGGCCGGAGGGGGGGGGGGGGGCTATGTATCAGCTCTGCCTGCTCCCACAGCGAGTCAGGCTGAGAGCTGCCTAGAAGTGCCACTGATTAGGATGGCAGCCCTGTGCCATCTAGACAACCAGCCTTCCCTGAGCAGATCCTGCCCTACCTCTACCTCGGCTGCAACAAGGATACCACCAACCTGTACATGCTTGGCAAGTATGGCATCAAGTATTTCTTTGATGTCACAATCAACTTACCCAATGCCTTGGAGTATGGTATTGAGTTCACCTACAAGCAGATCCCCATCTCAGACCACTGGAGCCAGAGCCTCTCCTAGTTCTTCCCTAAGGCCATCAGCTTCATTGATGAGGCCCATTCCAGGAAGTGTGGTGTCCTGGTGCAGGACAGGCATCAGTGACAGTCACTGGGCCTAACTGATGCAGAAGATGAACCTGTCACTCAGTGACACCTATGACTTTGTCAAGAGGAAAAAGTCCAATATCTCCCCTAACGTCAACTTCATGGGGCAGCTGCTGGACTTTGAGCAGATGCTGGGGCTAAGCAGTCCATGCCACAACCATGCTGCCCAGTGAGCAGCTCTGCTTCTCCACACCCACCAATCACAACCTGTTCCCACTCAATATGTTCCAGTCCAGGTGAGGCCTGGCACACTGCTGGGCATGGCAACAGGCCCCTGCTCAGCCCTCCACAGGGCCATGTGGGAGGGCCCAAGCCCACTGCCTCTGGCCTGAGGAACCCAGGTCGCCTGTACCCAGAGACCCAGGCTAACCAGTGGCAGAGTGCCCTTACCATCCTGTGGGAGCATGGCCCACAGGTAAGGCTTCCTTCTGCAAGGGTTGCTGGAGAGGCCTCAGCTCAGCTCTCAGACATGTGTGGCTTTAGGGGTCCCACATGGACTCATCCTTTCCTAGGACACTCCTTTCTGCTCATGGCCCAGTCAATTTGTCTACTTTTTAAAGACATATCCCTGGACTTGAGTTTACTTTTTGCTTTGGTCAGGTAAATCCAAGCTCCCTGGAGCACAAAGTGTTCCAGCTCTTCTTGATTTTTCTTTTTTTCACAAAAAAGTGTGATTTTCAGGCTACATGCAATAGTGGATTGTATAAACCAGTACTTCATCCCTTTCTTGATCCTACAGAGAGAGAAGTGTTCTCAGTTTTGTTTTTTGTTCTACAGAAAACAATTATGTTTGTTTTTTATGGAAAAGACAAACACCATGATGATCTGGACCAAATGCATCTTGCACATGTGTGAAGCCTCCATTTCTTTGATGGGCCCTTCTTGAATGGGTGGTTTGCTACTTTCCAGGTGTTGGGACCCCAGTCATGCCATATCTCACCCTTGGCCCAGTCCAGCTTGGCACTGCACTTGGCAGTGAGGGCTGCTGCAAGTTGTTAGTGGTGGGCTGGATGGGTGGTCTTTGCAATCTCAGCTCTCCCATTCTCCCCTCTGGGGGTCCATATAGACCTCTGTGAGGCAAAAGGTGGGGGTTTGGGGGCTCTGCCACCATCCTGCCAGAGATTGGCAGCAGGGGACTACCAAGCAATAGCATGAAGCCTCTGGGCTCAGCTCCTAGGAGGTCATAGGCCCTGGGCCCTTTCATATATTTACCCACTACTTCTGTCTCTCTCTGTAACTGGGAGTGGAGGCCCAGTGGCTGGTGAGAGCTTAGATGGTAGGGGGCCAACCCTGCCTCCAAATTCTTCCCTCTGGCTGTTGCTTTGGTCCAGCTGCCTCTCCTAGTCCCCTTGTCCCCATTGAAGCCTGACTTGTTCTCATTTTGCCCATGCCTTCTACTGCCAGGAGACTTGCACCTATTTCAACCCTAGTGCAGGGGCAGCAGGGGGCAAGGATGGACAGGGGGAAGGGGTGTATGGCTCAGTATACCCCACCCTCCATATCCACAGAACAAAGCCACGGATTTCATTCTCCTCCTTCAGTTGTATTCCTTCTCCAACCTTGGTTCTATCAGGTGTCGGGACTACATGGGGACCCAGGGAAGGGTAAGCGGTCAGGCCAGGGTCCCTGATGGAGGAGCACTCAGTATGTGAGTGAGGCCCCAGAAACTCTGCCCCATGCATCTT
Source organism: Loris lydekkerianus (assembly GCA_963574355.1). Lineage (NCBI taxonomy): Eukaryota > Metazoa > Chordata > Mammalia > Primates > Lorisidae > Loris > Loris lydekkerianus. The sequence continues at coordinate 34,400 of CAUYPK010047132.1, read as the reverse complement.
ACCTCACAGGGGTGGCTCTCAGGGATCCTTTTGGGCAGCAGATTAAAATCTCGCCACAGTCAAGAAATTGACAAAAAGCTTCCATGCTGTACATGGTTCTTTCTCTTTTATTTTTAAAAAGAAAAACTCAGAAGCATCAGATTTGTGTAAATAAGGGGATGGTAGAGAGTGCTCAGTTTGCTCTATGATCTCATGAAGGAAAATTTGTGACCCTACATATATGTACACACCCATATGTATGTATATCCCGAACCATCAACAGGACTGTTTATACTGCAAGTAAATATTATTTTTTCTTAAAAAGGAAAAGAAAAAAAGAAAAGAAAGCAGAGTGCACTTCATAATAAGAAGTCCTCAAAACTAAGCTCAGGAAGAATGGAGAAGGAAATCATCCTAGGCAGAGCTGTCTAGACCTGGAGACCCTGACTCACCTCTTTCTCTTCTTGCCACTTTTTTCTTTTCCAATTTAAAATAAATAAGCACTCATTATTTATACATAATAGGGCAGATAAGAATAAAGTCTTTCCATTCTTTAAAACTCTTTGGCTCAGAGCATTCCTGTCACCATTGGCCTCCAATGGGCAGATAGCAACTTTCTCCTGTGAGCACAGTGCCTGGGGCTTCCCTGAGGTCACCAGCTATGGGGAGATAAAGGGATCCCCAAAGGACGCTTTCTCCTTCACCAAGGACACTTCTCAATCTTCTGGGGCCTCTCTCCTTTACTAGGGATCCTTCCTAGAAAAACTCTCTCTTTCACCTGAGGGCCTCTCCTTCATGTGTGGTTGAGTCTCCTTCTTCTGGGACCTTGTCCTCATTCCTCCACAGGGTGGAAGTGTGAGCCCAGGTTGTGGACTTCCCCTCTCCAGCCCCCTCTCCCCATGCCACATGCACACCACCACCAAATTGTCACAGTTTCCCATCCCCAGCCATCCACAATCACATTGCTCTGGGAGACCTAAGGCTTGGACATTCTCTCCTTTCCCCATTGCCTCAAGGCTCCAGGTCTAGGCTGTAAGACTGTCTCAAAAATCTCAAAAATCTCAAAACTCCCCTCCATTTCCCTTTAGTCAAAAAATTAAGATAGGGAGGACTGGACCCTGAAGATTCAGTGAGACACAAAGAGAAACTAAAGAAACAGGTGTTGCAATCTGGGCATGAAGTCTGGTGGTCTCTGTCCAAGGCTGCCCTTGTAGTCTGGTGGCAAAGCCATCCCCTCCCTTCCCACTGGAGGGGAAGAAGTACCAGGGCTGGTTAACAGGAAAGGGGCAAGGGTAGAAGGCTGGATTTCACACCAGAGTCACCCAGAGAGGGGTTTCTCAAGCAGGACAGAGGTGCTCTCCCTGTTTTGTGCTCCTGTCGGTGCAGTGGGCACCCCAGCTGGGTTGGGGAGCCAGGCTGCTAGTGGGAGAGGAGCTCTCCAGCCCTCCCAGCCCAGGATACCCCTCACATTGGCCATCACCTCCTGCTGCTGGAGGCTTAGTTCCCCAACCCGGAAGTTCATTGTGCATGCAGGCTCACAGGGGGGTGGGATGCAAGAGTGTGGGATGACTCTGCCCCCCAGCAGCCTCTGTCTGCTTTTGTAGGGCAGGCCAGATGTTGTTGGTCTCAAGGTGGAGCAGCAGGTAGCCCTAACCTGTGCCTCCTCATTGCAAGTGCAATGACTGGTTCCTGGAGATTGGGAGGTGGTGAGGCAAGGTGGTGCATAAGCGACATGTGGGCATATTTCAGGGAACCCACTAGGATCCCCTTGTGAGCAAAATGGAGGAACTCTTTCTCAACCTGGCTCAACCTCAATATCCCCAGGCCTTTTTCTCAAGTGACCCTGAAGCTCCACCTACAACTTTGAACACAGGCTGGCCCTGTCGGTGTTAATGACTTGTATTCATGAGTCAGTCCTTATGTGCAAAATGATTCCAGCCCTCCAATGGTCAGAAGGACTAGATAAGATGTTGCAACCTTACGCATATGGTTAGGGTTAGGCTGGCTTATGTGCTCAGCAAGTGTTGGTGGTTAGGTGTAGAGTTTCACACTTTCATTATTATTGAGTTGGTAAAAGAGCAGGACCTGCAGGGGATGGACCAGGTGGTGAGCTCCTGGGCAGGCTCCACAGTGGGAAGGCCATGTGGGAGGTGGCCAGGATGGAGTGACAGAGGGCTTCGGAAGCCAAGGTGTGTCAGTGGCTGACAAATGAGAGCCAAGTGGAGCTCACACTGGGAAAGGTGAGCAAACACAAGTTGGCTGGCTGTGCCTTGGCAACGGAGGAGCAGGTGGGAGGTGAAGTTGAAGGTAGCAGCAAAATAGGCTCCTGCTTCTCCCATGGGTCCTAGGTCCAGAGCTGAGATGAACGGTACAGTGGCCATGAGCCACCTATGGAGAGGTACTGGCCCCCCAACCAAAGCAAGCGACATGGCCTCATGTGCTCCCAGAGAAACGTTGCCCTAAGATGGAAAAACTTCTTTCTTTGTGGACATGCCTTGGCTAGTAAAAACAATCAGTTAAAAGTTCACAGAAAGGAAAGTTACCGGAGGGCTTCGCATGGTTGTAGCTGGGGGCTGGGCACCTACGGGAGTTGCGGGAAAAGTGCTCTGCTCTATTCTCCTTTTAGCAAACTATTCTTTCTTAAGTTTTAGGGAACTAATCAATCAAGAACAAGACAGCTAGAAGCTGTTGTGGTTAAGCCTTCAGCAAAGTGTTGAGCAAAGGGTCTCGATTTAGAACTAGCTATGTATGTGTCTAGCAGCATATGTGCTGAACAAAGAATTTCTTAGCAGTCTTTATGATTTCACCATTATATGTTCCTTTTTCTATTTCTATACTTTTTTATTTTGACTAGAGCTGTGTATAAAAACACCCAATAAATTTGGGAAGTCACCACAGGCCTGAGGGAGCCTTGGTCTCTCTCTCCTAATAAACACTCTGTGTGCAGTGCTTATCTCTGAGTCTCCAAGCATCTAGATCTGAGGACAACACACCTGGGACTGTCCAGCACTGAAAATGTGATGAACAAGAGCACAGATGTCCTGTAAGTTGGAAAAGAGAAACCAAATTTGGATGACTTAGTATTCAAACATGGAAAAGATTTTGTTGACTTCATTGAAGTGATGACACATGAAATGGTGTGTTTTAATCTATGGGGATGAATAAAAATATGATTAAAGTTCATTTTACCTGTTTCTTTGACTTTTTAGAGATAATTTTGAACCTTTAAAGTAGATGAACTTCACTTTCTTAGAGTTTTAGGTTCCTAGGGAAACTGAGCAGAAAGTACCAAGTTCCCAAATATCACCACACATGGATGATCTCCAGTACCAGAGTGGAACCATTGTGACAGTCAATGAACCTATAAGGACACTCTATTATCACTGAAAGTTCAAAGTTGACATGAGGGTGCTGGTTTAGTGTTGTATGTTCTATGGCTTTTGACAACAATAGAATGACATGTATCCACCACTGTGCCATTATATAGAATGATTTCACTGCCAACACAATCTTCTGTGCTGTGCCAATATTTCTTACTTTAAAAAAATGTAGCTACCAGAAAATTTAAAATATGTGTGGCTCACATTTGTGACTTGTATTATATTTTATTTGGACACTGTTTGAGCTAAAGAGATTTTAAGTCTTAAAAGAAAAAAAAGAAATCCTCTGCAAAAAATGCTAAAAGAAAGTAAAAATGACCACACTTGTCTGGAATGGCATGATTAGTGCTTAAGAGTAGTGTCAGAAGTCAAAGGGAAAGTCAATTGATTTGACTACCTAAAACTATGAAACTCTGTTAAAGAAGAAATAGAATTAAGGCCTTAAGTAAGTGCTTGCTGATGTGTATTTGAGAAAAATAAAATGTATGAAACTGATATCTTGGCTGGGTGTGGTGGCTAATGTCTATAGTCCTAGCACTCTGGGAGGTCAAGGTGGGTCAATTGCTTGAGCTCAGGAATTTGAGATTAGCCTATGTTGTGTGAAAGTTGCGTGGTGCAGTGCTGCAGAGATTAAGACCTGTAATGAAATTGTATGGCAAATAAGGAAGGCTGTAGCTCTCATGGCATGCAGCAACTTTATTTCTTCCACCAAAGTTTATATGGGCAATACTAATCAATGAACATATGACTTAAACCTTAGCCCCAGGCCTCTCACCGCCTGGCACTTATGGGTCTATGGATTAACCAATAACCACTCCACTAACATTATCTAAAGCTATTCTTACTCTAAGTTATCAAAAACAAAACCACAAGACAAGGGTCTTGGGGAATAAGCTGTTTGAATGCTTGACTTTTAACAGACCATCTGGAGGCAGTACTCCATCTTTAGGGAGTAGTCTGGAAATTCCTGAGACATACAGGTACCCAACTGCAGGACTGCCCCAACAAAACCAGGCCTTTAATCACTTCTATGTGACCAGGATTTTAGCCAAATATGGAGTTCTATCCAGTTTTTTTTTCCTACCTAACTCACAAAAGACTTCAAACTTGCCTTCACAAAATAGAACCATTTAAAGGCTTATTTATAGGCTTTCCACCTATAATTCCCCCTTTCTTTTTTATTGTGGTTTTGAGCATTTATATCACTCATCATTAATACGAAAATCACAGCATGTCTTTCATTTTCTTGCTTAGTTTGATTAATTCCCTTACACACAATATATAAAATCAAACACAAAATTAATAACAATGCAAATGAACCTATGGAACTTCCAATTAAACCATTAACTTTTGGCATTGGATTTAACTGTTCTATTCCATCAGCAATTCCTTTTAAAATCGCATCTTCATCCATTTTTTCTAATTTATGCTGAAATTTTTAGGATAAATTTCATGTTGTAAATTAACAATATCAGCAGTTAAATTTTCATGGCTGAATGTTGCGTGAATGGCTATTCAGGTGGTCAATGATGCGTTGGTAAAACCTGCTTTTGAAATAGTATAAGGCTAAGAATGACTACAAGCTCTTGGTGGCAAGTAGCTAACTTCTTTATTTCTGACCAGCTTAAACAGCCAGTTCTGCACATACACACTATTAATAGATAATCACACAATGGCTTCAGGCATTTATAACAAAAAACAAACCATCCTTTTCCTGGAGCCTGCTAGACTACTGATCAACTGGTATAATAATAGAAAACATGTTGTTTGCTGTTTGCCTGCGGACCGATATGTCACAAGACCACAGCAAGGGATAGGGTTGATTGTATTTCCAGTCTCCGGAGGCCTGAGACTACCTGGAGGCAGATACTTATTATCTTGCTAAACCACAGCCTGCTGGTTCCAAAGACTTACTGATGACATGCCTTGCATGCATCAGCCTCTTGTGGTATCACTGAAGCTGGACTTTTACCTCCAAAGCCTTCAGGCTTAATGGCTCATTGTTTGAGTTCAGCCTAGGCCCCAGCATTACTGTGTGAAGCAAGAAACTGTTACTGCTCTCTCTTAGGCAGGTAGGCACAGAGATATATAGGCTTTTCACCTATAGTTTAACAAATGTTTTTTCACTTTTTCCCAAGGGAACTTAGTTTCATTGTACATAACAAGGGTGTTGGTGTAAATGCCGGTGCTGCAAAGAGACAGCCACGCAGCCTCAGGTGTAGGCTTGCTCCTATAAAGTTAATGAAAGGAGGCAAGAAACAAATGACTACACATTCCAAGATAGCATGTAGCAAAGTTCTTTATTCAGGGGTCTCATTTTATACACTCCTAATCACGTATACCCTTAATCTATAATCTACTAATTTCATCATTACCTCATTTTACCTATGTAAAATTGACTTGTTGGGACACATCATGTCACCATATCAACACAATCACTTCTGCATTTAAAATTCTTTTCTAAACATTAATCTCCTGAGCAAACATCTAAATAAAGATCACAAAGATCAGAAAAGCCACAGGGGAATAGAGTTAATGGAAAAATACCTTCAAGCATTCAGTTTACCCAGCATGAAGTAATGACTGTTTTTCTCCAAGGGCAGAACACCTATAGACCGTTAGACAATATGTTTTTAACATACGTCAACCCTCTGGCTTACATCTCTGAGGAAGGGCGACATGCCCTTTGGCCTCAGGCTTAATGGTGCACAATTTCAGAGATTCAGTTTGTGGAATTTTAACACCAAGCAAGCCAGCTCTGTGTGTGCCTCAGGGGGGCCCAGGTTTCCTAACCCTGTGTTAGCAGCAAGCTGTTTTTAACTCACACTGAGCTCACTTTGTATGCTTGATGTAGGATATGTTTATTTCTAAGTATTATCCTACACGGGGGTAATACAAAAAAATTACATATTCCAATCACATTTCAATTTTATCTGTTTTTGTTTTTTTTTAACTGACCAATTCATCACCTACGTAACAACAGCTTATTCTAAATCTGATAATTCATTATATATTTCAGTATCAATCTATTTTGGGGCAGTCCATAATTGTTCAGAGTTCTTATGCCAATCAGCCACAAAGTTTTGAGTCTTAATATTTTCAGTTAATGCAACGCCAGCAGTACCAGTGGCAGCAGTAACAGCAATAATCCTCAAGATAGCAGCAATGAGCAGACCGATGAAATGTCTGCTTATTTTCAGAATCTTATCAGCTACAAGTTTCAGAATGGACAATGCTGGGGACTCCTTCCAAGGTCTGTTTAAGTTAATCAGCAGCCAAATGCCGGTGTGAGTTCTCAGCAAGTACAATTGTTCCTTACATGGATTAAAACTCAAAGAATTGTTAACATGAGTAAACAATTGGCAAGCAAAGAAAAATAATTCTCCTGTTACTTTATTTAAAATAACATTTCCTTTTAGCTACACAAAAGGAAGTTAAAACAGACTTGAATGTACTTGGTGTCATTTACCACAAACTTCATTTCATATTCTTGGGGGTTATTATGGAAAAATAATCCTCTAGTCCAAGCCTTAAGAGGTTGTAAAGCTACAGCATTTATCCACAAATGCATTTGTTTAGGATATGTGGCAATTCCAGGGAACGGGGGTGGGAGGGAACCCTCCATTCACCCATGAAATATACTCAGAAGCTGAAGCTGGTGCTTGACTTTCATTATATAAAAACTTTTAAAGACAAAGCTGATTCCAAGTCTGATCTTAAGTAAGCCATAGATCCCTAATCCATGACTTCTCCACCTGTGGTATCAATAAGCATCTGTGCAAAATCTCCTTCACATTTTGTTCAATGTACCCATTCATTCTGAAAACATATGCATTTTACAAGGTGATAATTCAGTATTGGAGGAAATCTTATCAATACGGACCTTGTCTAGAGAGTAAGTACTTAACATAAACATTTCAGATATTTGTTCTTTGTTTTCAGGCTTATGTCTATATACACTAGCCCACATTTGAATAGACATGTTGAGGAAATGGGAGTGGTCTCCAAAATATATAGAAAGACCAATCACCCCAGTAGTATAATTAGAAATTACCATGCCTTCTTCATTAGTCTGGAACAGCCCTCTGCTGTCATAAGGATCAGGAAGCCAACATAAATAGGAACAGTAGGTTCCAACCAACTAACACCTCGAAGTAAAGGAGGGTTAGGAATATAAGTTCAATATTCACATTTTTGTCCTTGAATCTGAACAGTCAAAAGGGCCATCATTGCCAGAAATAGATTAGAGGCATTCATCTGCTGGTGGGTGTAATTCACCAGTTCCTCTGCTTGATGGCACAATTTCTTTACCTAACCCAAGTCATCAAGGGTACTTCCTTTGTCCAAGGCAGCAGCGATCGTCTCTCCTTCCATGTTGCTGCCAGTTTTAGTCCATTCAAGGGGGACATCATTTGTTTCTCTGATTCCTGGGTGTGTCTGCGGGGCCATGTCAGAGTTTCAAGTTTTTATCTGGAACCCAAAGTTTGGTATTTCCTGTAGAAATATAAGCATAGCCTCTACCACAACATATAACATGTGCTGGGGTCCATGAGTTTGTTAGCGTATCCTTATAATAAATGGTTGATTTAATGGAGGAGTAGTAGTTTTGATCCAGTGCTTACGAGCTGGACTCTCATATTTGTCATTCATATTCAAAAAATGTAAAGTAAACAGAACTGGAGATAATCTATTTTTTGGGTTTATATTATATGATTCTCCTCTTTTCTTTTGTTTTGACAGCATTTCTTTTTAAGTTCAATTTTGTCTATGACAATGGCTTGTCCTGTACTACCCTGTTTCCCCAAAAATAAGACAGTGTCTTATATTAATTTTTGCTCCCAAAGATGCTCCAGGTCTTATTTTCAGGGGATGTCTTATTTTTCCATGAATAAGAATATGGTACACATTTATTGTTAAAAGAAAATAAAGGAAATGTATTACCTGTATATGGTACGGTAGTAACTTGAGTATCTTCCAGCCTAAACAATGTTGTGGATCTTCTTAAAGACTTCACTTTGCTGAAGGAAATTATCCAGCCAGTGTTGTGATGCTTTGAAGTCTTCTGGGGCTATGTCAAACTGTGGTGCCATTGCAAGGGCAAATTCTTGAATCTGAGCCCTATTCACAACCAAAGCCTTTGCTCTCCTGTCAACAACCCATTCACAGATCAGGTCTTCCAGCTCGGAATATAATGGTTGCCGACCTGATCCACACTTGTGCTTTTTAGCATTTCCCTTGTCCACTTGTTCAATGAGGTTACCATACTCTGCTTGCCATTTTCAGACCAATTGGATACTCAAAATCTTCTCTTTACAGAAAGCAGTAAGATTTTGGCCCCAAGAGTCTTCCATGATTCCTTTCTTGTACTCCACAGAGTAGCTTTTTCTTTTTTGTGCTCATTTCTAGGGGTAAAAAAAAAAAAAAAAAGAACTGGAGTATCAGGGTGGAGGGAAGGGGATCACTTAAAATGACACAGGGGGGATCAGAGGGAGTAATCAAAATGGCACAGAAGAATCAGAGGAGGGATTACCATTTTAGTAACCCCTTTTGATCCTCCTGTGTCATTTTGATTGCCCCCTCTGATCCACCTGTGTCATTTTAAGTGATCCCCCTACCCCTACCCCTGTGCCACTGAACACCTTCACCAGACATCCCCCCCCACCCCTTTATCAGACATTTCCCCCTGGGGCCTGCCTGGGGACTGCCACTGGGCTGGACCTGGGCTGGAGTAGGGTCTGCCACTGACTAAGAACCTTCAGTTATCATGAGGGTGGCCATGAGCATCAGGCAGTGTCACCAGAGACAGACCAGCACTCACCACCTTTGCCGTGTCCCATCCACTCTGATCCTCCTGTTCTTCTACATGTATCTGTGAAAGTCTCCTCCTCTCTCCTGCCCCATGCTCACCGCTCACTCTGACCTCCACTCTGCCTCCACACAGCAGTGACGGCAGGACTCCATGTAATGTCACTGGTTGCTAGATACCAGTTGGGGTGGCCCTAGCAACCAGTTTACAGTAAATTAATTTTCATTCTGAGACAGAGCCTGGGGGGCCTTATTTTTTTGGGGGGGAATGCCTTATATTTCACCCAGAAGGAAACCTGTAAGTAGGTCTTATTTTCGGAGGATGTTTTACTTTCAGGGAAACACGGTATTACCAGGAATTCCAGTAATACGCTTTATATTATGTTATTTTTAAAAAGCTTGACATTTGCTAGAAATATAAACAGAACCATTATCTGTTTTTATAGTCAAAGGTTTATCCATGACTGAAAAGGCTTCTAATAAATGAGAAATTATAGCATCAGCCTTCTCAGATGTCATTGCTGAAGCCCAGGAAAAAATGAGAATAAGTATCTACAGAATGATGGATATATTTTAATTTTCCAAATTCTTGACACTGAGTAACATCCATCTGCCACAACTGATTAGATAATAATCTTCTAGGATTGACTCCCATAGATAAATGTGGAGCTGTTAAAGGCTGACAAGTAGGGCAAGAGTGTATTATAGCTCTTGCAGTATGCCAAAAAATGTTATGTCTTCTTTTTAAAGCTCAAGCATTAGTATGATATAATGTATGCTCACGTTGAGCAGATAAAACTGAACCTACTAACTGATCAATAGTTTGATTGCCCAATGAAATGGGTCCTGGTATATTGGAGTGAGCTCTAACATGAGTAATATATATAGGATAAGATCTATGTCTAATTAACTGCTGAAGGCATGAAAACAATAAAGTAAGTTCCTGTGAATTAAATGGCAAAGTAACAGTTTCAATAGTTTTTACAATATGAGTAGAATACTGTGAATCAGAAATAATGTGAAGGGGACGATCAGGAAAATCTTTTAGAAGTAATATAATAGCAAATAGCTCTGCTTTTTGTACAGATGAAGGGGATTGCTGTACTTTATGAGTATGAGGACCTAAATATCCAGATAGTCCTATTTTATTTCCATCCATGTAAAACGTTTCTTCAGGTGAGATGGGTTCTAATTTTACTATTTTAGGCAAAATCCAAGAAGTATTTTTAAGAAACTGAATTATTTTATCTGGAGGAAAATGATTGTCTATTATTGCAATATAATCTGATAATGCAATTTGCCATTCAGTATTCAACATAAGTAAATCAGAAATTTGATCATTAGTTAGAAGAACAACATTTTTTTCAGGATCTCTTCCTATTAATTGTCTTAAGCATTGTCTTCCTTTTAATATTATAAAGGCCATTTTTTGTATGTAGGTTTCCATCCTTTTGGATGCTTTCTTAGGTAAAAAACACCATTCAACAAAGGCTGTTTCTTGCGCAATTAGTCCTGTAGGATAGTGCATTGATGGAAAAACATAGATATAAAAATTATTGATTTGAGAGATTCAGTTTAATTGAGCATCCTGAATATGTTCCTCAACCAACTGTAATTCTTTTTCAGCCTCAGGAGTAAGCTGTCTAGGGCTGTGAAGATCAGGATCTCCTTCCAAAATGGAAAATAAATTAATAAGAGAATAAGTGGGAATTTCTAAAGTTGGCTGTACCCAATTAATATCTCCTAATAATTTTTGAAAGTCATTTAGAATTTGAAGAGAATTTCTTCTAGTCTGCACTTTTTGAGGAACAATATTTTGAGCAGAAATATGATATCCTAAATATTCCCAAGGTTCCTGAGTTTGAATTTTATCTTCTGCCAATTGAAGATCATATTCTTTAAATTTGAAACATGCTAATTGGTATAATTCTTGCAATTTATTAGGGCATGGATAAGCCAACAATTTATCTATCATACATATAATGTACACACATGGCCTCTGGAAAAGATTTTCTAAGTTCTTCTAAAGGTTGATCTACAAACAGTTGACACAGGTAGGGCCATTAAGCATACCTTGAGGCAATATCTTCCAGTGGAACCTCCGAGTGGGCTTTTCATTGTTTAAAGCAGGAATGGTAAAAGCAAAAGGTTCCACATTTTTTGGTTGCAAATGAATATTTAAAAAGCGATCTTTTAAGTCAATAATAAGTATAGGATACTGTTTGGTATTAAAGTTGGATTAGGAATTCTGGGTTGGAAAGGACCCATTGGTTGAATGACTGCATTAATTTTTCTTAAATCTGTTAACATTCTCCATTTGCCTTATTTCTTTTTAATTAAAAACACTGGGGAAATCCATGAACTGGTCGTGGGTTCAATATGCCCAGCTTGTAATTGTTCATCAATTAATTGATGTAGCGCTTCTAATTTTACCAATGGAAGAGGCCACTGCTCCTCCCAAACAGGTTTATCTGTTTTTCACTGCAAGGAAAGGGTGAAGTGCTGGGCAGAGGCCCCTAAGAAAAATCCTCTGATAAAGAAGGAAGCCCCAGGCCTTTTTTTTTTTTTTTTTTATCATGGCCAATTCGAGTTATTTCAGGCTCTCTAGAAGAACTGGGTTGAGTTGGATCATAGCCCATATTAAACATATTTTTAGCAGCCTTTGAAATTGTGGGGATAGTGAGCATAGCTCCCCATTGTAATAGATCTCAACCCCACAAGGTAATGGCTATGGGTGCAACATAAGGGTGGATATGAGCTGCTTGTCCTTCAGGTCTTTGACAATGTAAATCAGAAGTACTTTTGTTTAATATTAGTCATTGTTCCAAGCCCGAAAAAAGTAGCTTTTACTCAAGCTTTTGACCAACATTCAGGATACATGTGAGAAGCAATAATAGAGACATCTGCTCCTGTGTCCACTAGCCCCTCAATTTGAATGTTATGTTCAAATGTCACCTTACATTGAGGACAAGCATCATTTAGGAAAGTATGCCAAAAGACATATTTTCCTGTGCTTTTAAAACCACCTTACCTGGTAACAGGAGCTGTTTTGCCTTTATGATATGGTAAAATTAATATTTGAGCCACACAATGTCCTGTAGACAATTGGATATTTTTTGTGGCTGAAGCCATTATTAAAATTTCTTCCTTATAATCTTCATCAATTATTCCTGGGTGTACACAAAGTTCTTCTGTAGTGAAACTGTTTCTTCCTATTATTAATCCTAAAGTTTCTGAAGGTATGGGACCATAAATTCCAATGGGTAATTTTTTAGGAGATCCCCCACTGTTAAAGCTAACATCTGTTAATAAAGGGAGATCCAAGGCTGCACTTCCTTGAGTGGCATGAAATAAGTCCTGGACATAGACTTTGTTAACAAAATCTAGTTCTGATTCATTTGAGCGTGAGCCTGGCCTTCGCTCACTGGAAACTGCTGAATTAGAGAGCTCAACTTGTTTGTCTGGGGGGCCTTGAGCTAGCCTCGCATTGGAGTTTCCCTGATTCTGGGTAGAAGGCAAAATATTGCTGTCTTTGTCCTTAATTGAGTGACACTCATTTGTCCAATGTCTGCCTTTACCACATGGGCGACAAATGCCTGGTGGCTTGGTCTTGGTTTTAGTTTCACTTTTACCTTTTCTACATTTTTTGCAAATGTGGCCAAATTTTCCACAGTTGTAACATTTAGATCTCATAGTACTGGGTTGCAAAGCTGAGGCTAACAGATTAGCTTGGAAAGTGCCTGATCGTACCTCGCAACAAATGCAAATATATTGATCAATGGTGACATTATCCTGATTTTTGAATCTGGCTATGGCTTTTTTGCAATCAATGCTAGCATTTTCAAAAGCCAGTTGCAGGAGCAACTTTTTTGGAGCATCTTTTCCAGGCACTGATCTCTCAATTGCTGATTGTAAACGAGCAACAAATTTAGTATATGGTTCATTGTTTCCTTGAAATATTTTTGTGAAAAATTGTCTAATCTTCCCCTTTTCATCGAGATGCTGCCATGTCGTAAGGCAATTATCTCAAATTTGAGCCAGTAATTCACTAATACTGTGTTTTCACATTTATACCATCAAAGGCTACAGTACCTGTTAACTGATTGAAGTTAAAAAAGGAGGAGGATTTTCAAGTCTATTATAACAAGCTTGTTTTTTTGCTTCCTCCATCCACCGGGACTTAAATTGAACATATTGTTCTGGGCTCAAAGTAGTCTGTGCTAAAGTATCCCACTCTACAGGAATAGGTAAATAGTTTGCACAATAGGATCTTAAGATCCTCATAACATATGGCGAGTTAGGGCTATAAGTATGAACATCATCTTTTAATATATTTAAAACTTTTAGTTGAATAGGAATATGACTAGTTTGTACCTGACCATCCTCAAGCGCTTCCCTAAGCAGTGGGAAAGTGAAAGCACTGGTGGACTGAGCATTAGCAGCTTGGGGCAGTGCCAAGGAAGACTCAGCATTTTGGACAATATTAAGTTACTGAATCAACAGGAAAATGAAGTTTAGTAACAAATTGAGAATCCAGAGGATTTGGCCACACTGGATAGCAACCTGGAGGAGCAGTGGGGGTCAAAGGTTTATCTTGTTGGAAAATACTTACTTTCAGGGGATATTGAATAACGTTTCTCAATGGCCTGGCAACATTGGGTTAACTTTTTCTTAATTTCAGTCATGTCCTTGCTATCAGAAAAATTGGTTACAGTACAATCTGAGTCACTTTCAGTTAGATCTTTCTCTGACTCTTTCCTAACTTTTGGATTTTCTGGTTCATCATACACAGGCTCTTCTATAGTCTGTCACTTTTTCGGAGGCAGGGGAGGGAAATTTTCAAGACATTCTGCATCAGAACTAGATTGTAAGGGTTCCAATGCCACAGTTTCCAAGTGATAGGCTCCCCAAATATCTCTACTTGTACATTCTCCTCTCTGCTGGGTGCGGCTAAGAGATTTGCTTACACTCTTCCAAACTTTTAAATTTAACTGATTTTTCTTTTCTGGATAAACCAGTAGCAATGTTTAGCTACTACCTGAAACAGTCCTTGCAAGGTCTTTGTTTTAACAGTGGTACCTGTAGACTTTAACAGAGTCTTTAACAGGGCCATGCAAGGACTGAGAATTTCCCATCATTTCCTTATTCTATTGCTAGAGGTCTCGCATACTTACAGAGCGATGACCTTCCTTCCAGTTTTAAAGTACCAGGCTTACCTTAAGTTGACAATCGCTGAAACTGAGAAGTGATCCCAAGGAAGCAGTCCCATGCTGTCCTCGTGAAGCTCACCCTGCTCGCTGTGCCAAAACCATGCTGTCCTCGTGAAGCTCACCCTGCTCGCTGTGCCAAAATGTTGTGTGAAAGTTGCGTGGTGCAGTGCCTCAGAGATTAAGACCTGCAATGAAATTGTATGGCAAATAAGGAAGGCTGTAGCTCTCTCATGGCATGCAGCAACTTTATTTCTTCCATCAAAGCTTATATAGGGAATACTAATCAATAAACATATGACTTAAACCTTAGCCCCAGGCCTCTCACTCTCTGGCACCTACTGGTCTATGGATTGAGTGATAACCACTCCACCAACATCATCTAAAGCTATTCTTACACTAAGTAATCAAAAACAAAACTACAAAACAAGGTTATGGGGAAATAAGTTCTTTGAATGCTTGGTCCAGACCATCTGGAGGCAGTCATTCATCTTCAGGGAGTAGTCTGGAAATTCCTGAGATATACAGGTACCTGCCTGCAGGCCTGCCCCCATGAAGCCAGGCCTTTAATCACTTCTACATGACCAGACCTTTAGCCACATATGGAGTTCTATCCAGGTTTTTTTCCTTTCTAACTCACAAAAGACTTCAAACTTGCCTTCACAAAATGGAACCACTTAAAGGCTTATTTATAGGCTTTCCATCTGTAAGCCTGAGCAAGATGGAGATCTTAGCTCTACTAAAAATACAAAAGTAAAAAAATTAGGCGGGAATGATAGATTATACTTATGAGGCTGAGGCAATAGGATTAATGGAGCCAAGAATGTGAGGTTGTCAGACAAGCCTGAGCAAGTGCCAGACCCTGTCTCTAAAAAGTAGCTGGGCAGTGTAGCAGGCAACTGTAGTCCTGGCTACTAGGGAGGCTGAGACAAGACAATTGCTTGAGCCCAAGAGTTTGAGGTTGCTGTAAGTTATAATGCCATAGCACTCTACCAAAGGTGACAAAGTGAGATTCTGTGTCCAAAACAAAACAAACAAACAAAAAAAAAAACTAAGAAAATAAATATACAAGATAAATCATAAAGTTTGTTAAGAAAAACACATACATGTATTATTTGATATACAGACACCTAATATTTTGATTGAGCCTTACATTGACTTAAAGTATATATATAGAGTTACAAATTCTTATCTAACAATACATAGGAAAACCAAACACAAAATCAACTGATGTTAAGGAATGTAACCTAAGAAGAAACAGAGTAATAAGGAGTTGTAAAACAAGAATATTGGAAACAATTGTCCATAAAATTCTGTATGGAAATTAAAATAACATTAAAAAAAGAATTTTTTGTAGATAACTACAAGGTTAAAATATGACTGTGTATAGAGCGATTTTTTTTTTTTTTTTTTTTTTTGAGACAGACTCAGTATGTCGCCCTCAGTAGAGTGCCATGGTGTCACAGCTCATAGCAACCTCCAACTCTTGGGCGTAAGTGATTCTCTTGCCTCAAACTCCCATGTAGCTTGGACTATAGGCATCCACCACAACACCCAGCTATTTTTTTGTCGCGGTTGTCATTGTTCATCTGGCTTGGGCTGGGTTCTAACCCACCACCCTTTCTGTATGTGGCTAGTGCTTTGACCACTGTGCTACAGGTGCTGAGCCACAGAGCAGATATTTTTGATCACTGGCATGTGGTGTATGAAAATACACTATAATTATTAATAAAAGCCTCAAGTAAGAATATCTTAGTGCATAGCACTTAAAAGGCATTAAAAATAATAGGTTTTGCCTGGGCACTGTGGCTCACACCTGTAATCCCAGCACTCTGGGAGGCCAAGGTGGGTGGATTGACTGAGCTCAGGAATTCAAGATCAGCCTAAGCTAGAGTGAGACCCCTTCACTAAAAATGGCCAGGCATTGTGGAGGGCACCTATAGTCCCAGCTATATGGGAGGCTCAGGCAAGAGGATTGCTTGAGCCCAAGAGTTTTAGGGTGCTGTCTCAAAATAATAATAATAATGATAATAATAGGTTCTGTTTTGTTTTTTGAGACAAAGTCTCACTTTTGTCACCCTTAGTAGAGGGCCATAATAACATCATCGCTCACAGCAACTTCAAACTCTTGGGCTCAAGTGATACTTTTGGTTCAGCCTCCCAAGTAGCTATGATCACTACCCAAGTGTTGACCACTGCCTTATTCTTACCAGTTACAGTCCCTTGGGTGGTCAACTTATAATGCAAATTCCACTGCATTTTTTTCTTCATAAAAAATATCCCAAAGTTTTCCTTGAAAGAAAGGATAACAAACTTGTTTTTGCAAAGCAAAAATTCCCTGAGAACACTCTATAAAATAAACAAATGAAATCCTTACTGTGAAATACAAATTGTGCATAGAAGTCATATTCATACAATGAAACAAAGTTTCTATAGTTCTAGAATGTTTCATGTCTATACAAATTCTTCTGAGTATAATCTAGAAATTCCCACTCCTCTGGAGAGAATTATAAAGCCATATCCCTAGAAGTCAATAGTTCCTGGAAAAAACATTTACCAAGTGGCCATGGACAGAGTTCTTTGACTTCAGGTGAAAAAAGAGTGAAAAGAACAGGTCCTGGCTTCTGTGATTGACTGGAATTGTCCAGTCAGATAATGTTTAACACATACATAATCTCTAATATATTTTTATTCTCCAACTCAGAAAAGAACATAAAATCCACAAAACCAGCGTATATATTATACTTTTGTGGATCATAAGGTATAAAATTAAGAGCACCAACAAAGGCATGCATACATTTACAGTATACAGAGTAACTTAGTTGCATATATTTCTCAGATGGAAAAGTCTCAGGGGTCTGGAAGGTATCTCAGAATTTTTTTCTTTTCTTCTTTTTCGAAACAGTCTCACTTTGTTGCCCTGGGTAGAGTGCCAGGGCATCATAGCTCACAGCAACCTCAAACTCTTGGGCTCAAGAGATTCTCTTGCCTCTCTAGTAGCTGGGACTACAGGCACCCACCACAATGCCTGGCTACTTTTTTTTTTGGTTAGCCCCCCGGGCTGGGTTTGAACCCACCAGCCTCAGAGTAGCCTAACTACTGAGGTATGGGCACTCACCTATCTCAGAAATTTTGATGTGTACAATGACTTACAGATTTTGTTGAACTATAGATTCTGATTTAGGAGATCTTGGATGAAGCCAGAGTTTCATTTTCTCTTTATCTTTCTTGAAGATGAGAGTCTTGCTCTGTGACCCAGCTACAGTGCCCTGGTATCATAGTTCACAGCAACCTCAAACTCTTGAGTTTAAGTGATACTCCTGCATCAGCCTCCTGAGTAGCTGGGATTACAAGCACACACCATGATGCCTGGCAAATTTTTCTATTTGAAAGATGGGGTATTGCTCTATTTCAGGCTGGTCCTGAACTCCTGAGCTCAAATAATCCACCACCTTAGCCTCCCAGAGTGTTAGGATTACAAGCATGAGCCACAACACTTGGCCTAAACAGTCTTTCGTTAGAATTCTAGGGAGCAAGGCTTTTTAAATTAATTTTTTCCAGAACTTTATGAATTATTCTGGGAAGTTAGTTCACTAAGACTGGGCTGATGTCTTCACAGCAGTCCAGTCAGTATAAACTTAGGCTAACTCTTTGAGATCAGGGTAAAAAATAAACTTGCCTTAATGGAGCAGTTGACCCTGGATTCAGTTATAATATTATTATCCCTGATAATATGTGCAGATTCTAGGTGGAATCTTGTTTTTTTTTTTTTTTTTTTTGAGACAGTCTCACTATGTCACCCTGAGTAGAGTCCCATGGCATCACAGCTCACAGAAACCTCAAACTCTTGGGCTTAAGCGATTCTCTTGCCTCAGCCTCCCAAGTGGCTGGGACTACAGGAGCCTGCCACAACATGTGGCTATTTTTTGTTGCAGTTGTCATTATTGTTTAGCAGGCCCAGGCCAGGTTTGAACCTGCCAGCCTCGGTGTATATGACCAACGTCATAACCACTATGCTACAGGTGCTGAGTCCATTCTTGGATTTTATAGCCAGGTGAGACATTCCCTCATGGAGCTGTTCTAACACAGTCTAAAGGATACATCAACCTGGAAGAAAATGAAGCAAAATTAATAGTAGTGTACTTTGTCTGGGCCAAGGCTGAGGCCTGCAACTTGGGATTAGAAATTCTAGTTGCCCTCAGAATATGCTCTGAGTAGCAAGTAACAGGTACAAGCGGAATTAAAAAAGGGGGAGGGAGAACAGGAAGTAGGCTGAATCAAAGTTGTTTGTTAATAATTCCCATGTTTTACACAAAATGGACTAGTGATTGACTATGCATTGTTAAGCTATAGAGTATGAGTTATGGTTATCAGGTTAATTTATAGATACGTGTGGCAATAATAAGTTTCTAGAGATGAATACATAACTTAAAGGCAGGAAGATGATGGGATTATGCTCATTTTATTAACTCTCTGGGCAGAAAGGTTTTCAAGCCTCAGATGAAAGTTATTTTCTCAAATCACAGGACATGGATTCAGAATTTTGAGATGTTGATTTATGCCTTTTTTTTTTTTTTTTTTTTTGGAAAGAGTTTCACTTTGTCACCCTCAGTAGAGTGCCATGGCATCACAGCTCACAGCAACCTCAAGTTCATGGGCTCAAGCAATTCTCTTGCCTCAGCCTCTCAAGTAGCTGGGATTACAGGTGCCCACCACAATGCCTATTTTTAGAGACAAGGTATCACTCTGGCTCAGGCTGGTCTTGAACTCATAAGCTCAGTATCTCAGAGTGCTAGTATTACAGGTGTGAGCCACTGTGCCCAGCCCTTGATA
This sequence comes from Loris lydekkerianus, assembly GCA_963574355.1. NCBI lineage: Eukaryota > Metazoa > Chordata > Mammalia > Primates > Lorisidae > Loris > Loris lydekkerianus. The sequence goes on along the minus strand of CAUYPK010047132.1, from coordinate 15,196 downwards.
TGTTTTAGAGGGATTGAGAAGCACAAGGTATCCTCTGCACCTTTGTGACTATTTGGGCAAGTAGAGGAGGGGTAACTTGAGATTCTCAGGCCTACTCCATGCACCTGCGTGACGCTGACTGGGTTTCCAGGCCCCATGGTCTCTGAAATCAATTTTAGGCCTAGATGTGAGGGATACTAAAAGAGCAGAATAACTGCTGTTCTGTGAAGCCATTTTTGGAGAAATCTAGAGTAACTGCTCTAGGAGGGACTTTAGATGGCAAATAGGCACAGTCATCAGTTTACCTCTAGATTTTGGGTGCAGTGCACACAATTGTGTGTTGTGATTAGAAACCTTAGAGGGAAAGGCCCCTTTTACAATGAAGGCTGGTGGGCATCTTATATGTTTATATTGTATCTGTTAATTCTGTACAGTGTTTGGAAAGTATCATTAAAAATAAAAATCAGTTCAGGAATGGTGGCTCACTCCTATAATCCCAGCACTCTGGGAGGCTGATGTAGGTGAACAGCTTGAGCCCAGGAGTTTGAGACCAGTTTGAGCAAGAGCAAGATCCTGTCTCTACTAAAAACAGAAAAATTAGCCAGGTTTTGTAGCAAGCACCTGTAGTTGCAGCTACTCGGGAGGCTGAGGCAAGAGGATTTCTTGAGCCCAAGAGTTTGAGGCTGCTATGACATATGACACTCTACCCAGGGTGACAGTGTGAGACTCTGCCTCTAAATAAATAATTAAATAAAATTTGCAATCCTCCAGAAAACTCTCCAAAATGGTAGAAGAGAAAGAAAACTGTTTTATTATACAACTAAACCAGAATACGAAGTGATTTACATGCAATCTACTAAGAGAATTGCAAAGACAGAAAGAAAAATTACCACAATTAGCCCTCAGGTAGACCTGACAGCACCACTTGTCCAATTTGCTTCATACTCCATTCACCTGATAATTGGGAAGTTTATCTTTGTTTGTCAATTGGCTATATTCAAAGGAAAAATACATTTCCCATGTCTTCATGAAAGATTACAGTTTTAGAAGTCTGAGCCAGGTGCCTCCTAAAAGCAAACTCCCACCCTCTTACAGAAACAATGAGAAAAGGTTTTGTCTTCTTTGCTATTTGCATTTCAAAGGAAAAATATTTCTGAGTCTAAAGACTGACAAAATGCCTATTTATCTGTTCAAATAATTTACATGTATTTCAAAAAGGCAGATACCAGCCAGGGTGGCCCATGCCTATTCTTGCACTTTGGGAGGCTGAGGAGGGAGGATTGCTTTTGAGACCAATCTAAGCAAAGTGAGATCCCATCTCTACTAAAAACAGAAAAATTAGACAAGTGTAAGTGTGCCTGCCTGTAGTCACAGCTATTCAGGAGGCTGAGGCAATGGCACTTTAGCCCTGGTGACAGAGCAAGTCTGTCTCAAAAAAGAAAAAATGGTACAGAAGAAAATTATATATAAAATTTTTCTAAATTAAATGCTTTACAGCACAAGAATTTGAGGTTGCTGTGAGCTGTGATGCTATGGCACTCTATCTAGGGCAACAGAGTAAGACTATCTCAAAAAAAAAAAAAAAGAATTTCTAACAAATAGAATAAGTAACTGTTTGTGAAATCTACATTTTTTTCATGCCCATTGGAAATATTTTCTTATCTTTATGCTCTGCTATTTATAGTTAATATAAAACTTTTTATAATATAAAAATATAGTTAATAAAAAACTGAAGTTGAAATAAATGAATAAAATTTTGATGGGTGACAAATTTAGGAAGTGGCCGTGCTGACTAGAACATAGATATATCTGACTCATGTGCCAAGTCAGGCCTCTTGTGACATTCTCCTACTCCTGTCCTACTCAATGACTACCCTCCCAGGAGACACCACACTTCACCCTCCCCTGTACACAAAGTGTATTTGCAAGTTTTTGCACTTTCTCACAGGGCAGGTTTTCATTTTTCTTTGAGACAGTTTCTTTCTCTTAACAAATTTGAGAAAATCCAGACAGCAGGAATCATTTCTGCCATTTCCTCTCAATATCAGCAACCATGAGATGTAAACTTACTAGGTAAAAAGAAGAAAACAAAACATGTGTTTGGTCTCAAAAATGTCTTCAAGGAATGAAAATTAAGGGTGGAAGAAAATATTAATGTCTCAAGGGGTTAGCTTTTATTTTTTTTTTTTTTTTGAGACAGAGTCTCAAACTGTCGCCTTGGGTAGAGCGCTGTGGTATCACAGCTCACAGCAACCTCCAACTCTTAGGCTTAAGTGATGCTCTTGCCTCAGCTTCCTAAGTAGCTGAGACTACAGGTGCCTGCCACAATGCCTGGCGTTTTTCATTGTTATAGTTGTCATTGTTGTTTTAGCTGGCCTGGGCAGGGTTCCAACCCACCAGCCTTCATTTCTGTGGCCTGTGTCCTACCCACTGAGCTATGGGCACTGCCTCCAAGGGGTTAGCTTTTAGATGAAGTGTATACCAGGAGACTTGTCTCAATCTCAGGCCATCCAGCTGCTCCTCCACTCCACAACTACAGGATGTCCTCTAAAAGTTAAGTGTCCCAGGGCTCATACTTACTGATAGCCCAACAGATACAGCTTTTCTAGTATTCTTAGGCTAACCCCAGAGAGTTCTACATTTAGAACCAGAAGAAGACTGGAGAGTGGCTGAAGACACATTACCTTTTAAAAATTCCAAAGTGAAGCCTCAACCTGAAGAACTTCTGATAAGGTGTCTGTGCCTATCAAAGATAAAAGAAAGAGAAGCACAAAGATTTGAGTTGAGTGCCAAGGGATTATTTTCTGCTATCTTTTCATGAGAAGTACCTATAAACATAAAATAGACTTTTTTTTTTGAGACAGAATCTCATTTTGTTGCCCTGGGTAGAGTGCCATGGTGTCACTGCTCACAGCAACCTCAAACGCTTGGGCTTAAGTGATTCTCTTGCCTCAGCCTCCCAAGTAGCTGGGTCTACAGGCACCCGCCACAACACTCAGCTATTTCTTTTTTTTTTTTTTTTTTTTTTGAGACAGAGCCTCAAGCTGTTGCCCTGAGTAGAGTGCCGGGGTGTCACAGTTCACAGCAACCTCCAGTTTCTGGGCTTAAGTGATTCTCTTGCCTCAGCCTCCCAAGTAGCTGGGACCACAGGCATCCGGCACAATATCTGGCTACTTTTTGGTTGTAGTTGTTATTGTTGTTTGGCAGGTCCAGGCTGGATTTGAACCCGCCAGCTCTGGTGTATGTGGCTGGCGCTTTAGCTGCTTGAGGTACAGGCACTGAGCCTCACTATTTTTTTGTTGTAGTTGTCATTTTTGCTTAGCTGGCCTGGGCTGGGTTTGAATCTGCTAGTCTGGGTGTATGTGGCCAGCACCCTACCCACTGAGCTATGAGCGCTGCCCAAAATAGATCTTTATATATATATAATATATATATATATATATATATTTTTTTTTTTTTTTTTTTGAGACAGTCTGACTCTGTCACCTAGTCTAGAGTGCCATGGCCTCAGCCTAGCTCAAAGCAACCTCAAACTCGTGGGTGCAAGAGATCCTCCTGCCTTAGCTTCCAGAGTAGCTGGAACTACTGGCACCTGCCAAAACACCCTGCTAATTTTTTTTATTTTTAGTAGAGATGGGGACTCGCTCTTGCTCAGGCTGATCTCAGCTCCTGAGCTCAAGGAATCCTCCTGCTTTGGGCTCCCAGAGGGCTAAGATTACAGGGGTGAGCTACCCTGCCTGGCAAGAAAATAAACCTTTAAAAAAGTTTCAGCCACCGCCTGGTGGGAAAAAAAGTGATTTACTTAAATACTGCGTCTAAAATGTATAATAAAGAACAAATGTATAATAAAGAACAAATGCTGTGAATCACACAGGTGAAGCTGGCATTCCCGAATGTCCAAATGGAACAGATTATTTTTTTGCAAGCCTGAGTTAAGCTGGGGGAACAAAGTGGTAAATTTCAGACCCTCCTCAGCATACCTTTGGAAAATGCAAAGAAAAACTAGTGCTCCTGTGGAGTGTTAAAATAATTACTTAAAAAGCGACTGAAGTGGCTCTACTGGCCTGAGTTCCTATATAACAAAAAGTCCCAAAATCTAAAATTGCATTTCTTGTATATTACTAGCTTAAGTGGAAACAAAATTCAGGCTTAACGAACCACAAACCTGCAATTAAATTCTGATTACAAAAGCAGAAAATTTTCACCCGGACAGGCCAGCCCAAACCCTTCCCTCTTCTGGCCCTGCCTCAAGAGTTTCTCCAGAAGGACCCACCCCAGACCTTGAAATCCTTCCAGCAACCTGTGGAATCTCTCTCCCCCTATCCCAGCATAAAAACAAGCCTCCAAGAACGCTGGTGCAGCCACCATCTTTGCCCAGGCTGGTATCAGTCCCCTGTCATTAAACTTTGCATGAACCTCTTCTGGTCTGGTCTCTGGGTACACAGCCCCTTTCAGTACCCAATCAATTATTTAGTTTGGTTTGCTTCCTCCTGAACCCTATAAAACATAAAAGCCTTCAAGCCCCTCTGGAGAATCCCCAACCACAAACCATGGCTGCGGGCCTCCTCATTTAAGAATATCTGTTTTAACTGCCTCAGTTTAATCCTTTTTTTTTTTTTTTTTTTTAAATCATAGCTGTGTACTTTAACTGGAGAAAGAGGACAAAGCACTCCACAGTTCACAGCGCCTCCCACATAGGAACCCCACACACTGCATGGGGATTCTTCTTTGAGGAGCCTCCCTTTGTTCCCGCACAATCTAGAAGAGATTCAGGGCTGTGGGATTGAGCTGCCGGAATAAATAGTCAAACTCCCTGGGAAAGAAACACAATGAAGTTTTTTTGGTCCTATTCAAAATTAAAATGCATTAAAACATTCTATAATTAAAACAGTGTGCCATAGGCTGGGGGCAGTGGCTCATACCTGTAATCCCAGCACTCTGGGAGGTCCAGGCAGGAGGACTGCTTGAGCTCAGGAGTTGGAGACCAACTGCAATAAGAGCAAGACTCTATTGAAATTAGAAAAATTAACTGGACCTGGTTGGGGGGTTCCTAATCCCATGGGAGGCTGAGGCATGGGGATCACTGGAGTCCAAGAGTCTAAGGTGCCTGTGAGCTAGGCTGATGCCATAGCACTCTAGCCTGGGCAACAGTGAGATTCTATTTCAACCACCCCAAACGACAAAACCCCACTTCTCCCACAAAAGCACAATGTGGCATTATAGGTGCAAAGCCTATAAGTAAACCTTCAAATGGTTCCATTTTGTGAAGGCAAGTTTAAAGTCTTTTGTGAGTTAGAAAGGAAATCCTGGATAGAACTTCATATGTGGCTTAGAATCTAATCATGTGAGAGTGATTTAGGGCAGAGCTTAGTGGAGGCAGGTCTGCAGACAGTCACCTGAAGTCACCTTCAGGATTTTCCAGACTACTCCCTAAAGATGATTAACAGCCTCCAGATGGTCAAGCATTCATTCAAACAGCTTATTTCCCCAGAATCTTGTTTTGTGGTTTTGTTTTTGATTACTTAGTGTAAGAATAACTTTAGTGAAGTAGTTATCAGTTAATCTGGTTAAGCCTTAGCCCATAAGAATAATGTTAGATAATGTTAGTAAAATGGTTATCGGTTAATCTGGTTTATCCATAGACCCATAAGTACCAGGCAGTACGAGACCTGGGGCCAAGGTTTAAGTCATGTGTCTATTAATTAAGTTATGTGCCTATATAAACTTTGGTGGAAGAAATAAAGATTGCCACATGCCATGAGAGAGCAGTGATCCTCTTTATTTTCCATACAATTTCAATATTGCAGGTCTTATTCGCTGCAACATTGCTTCTCTGTGAGACCCTAATGGCAACAGGTATTAATACAACAATAGCAAGCAGAGCAGGAGAGTGCATAAAATAAGTTATGCAATTAAAAACTACAGAGGAGAAGCCTTTATAAATACTGGGTGTAGGAGAACTAGTTATGAAAATGAATTCATTCTTCACATGCTAGTGTAAGGTACAGGACAAATAAGGGAGGAATGTAAATGATAAAAAACTGAAAACACAAATAGTAGCGGAAAATATTGGTAAAATTTTCTGCAAGCTGTGAGAGTAAATCTGACCTGTGACTCAAACCAAGACATGCTCATAAAAGATTGATCTATTCTTATATAAAACCAGAATATTGTGCATGGTAGGAATATTAGTGGACGAAGAGGATCCAGCTACCTGTCGCTGTCAGCCAATATGCAAAGACAGGTATAGGTCCACCAAACTTTGTCAGAAGGCTGGGATTCTGGAGAACAGTGAGAATAGCCTCTCCAAAACTGTTCTGCTCTTCCATGTCCAAAATTACAGTTTTATACATTTGAGTTCAAAGTGAAGACCATGTTAACACTTAAACAAAAACTGGCAGAACCCATGACCCATAGATAATATTTCAATTCAAAAGTTAATCTCCTAAATAATATGTCTAGATTACTCAAGATAGGCATCTTTAGGGTGGGAGTTAACTTTTCAAAACAGTAAGAATGGGAGACAGGGGGTTAAGGTCAGGCAGGACCTAAACAGACCAGACCAGCTGTTTCATGTTTGCCGTAGACTGACAGACTTCATCTTATTTTCACTACATATGCTTTCAGGAAGCACTGTAAATAAAAATAAAAATGTTGAATGAGACATCTATTTGCAACTTGCGTAAAAGACAAAGGGAAGTACACGTGTGTTTGTTCCAGAAAATAAGAAAATCTCAAAACATATGGTCTCATGGCATTAAAAAAGGGGTAGGCAGGGCGGCGCCTGTGGCTCAAAGGGGTAGGGTGCTGGCCCCACATGCCAGAGGTGGTGGGTTCAAACACAGACCTGGCCAAAAACTGCAAAAATAAAAAGGGGGGTGGTCGTGTGGGGAGGCAATGTGAAGAGGCTTGCGATGACCTAAGATGAGACAATTTGAACTCAAAAATAAATATAGATAGCAGTGTATAAGATCCCATTAAATACACAAAAAAATTAGGAAAAATATTATTTATGTTTTCTTTGTTTCCTGAGGCCACATCATTATATGACAATTAATATAATAAAAAAATCAAGCTTTTATTTTTCCTTGTCTCATAGGCTAGCTTTTAATGTAATGAAGACTTATTAGAAAATGCAATTCTTTTTTTTTTATGGTGTCTCACTATGTCATCCTTGGTAGAGTGCCATGGTGTCACAGCTCACAGTAACTTCAAACTCTTGGGCTTAAGTGATTTTCTTGCCTCAGCCTTCTGAGTATCTGGGACTACAGGCGCCTGCCACACCTGGCTATTTTTTTTTTTTTTTAATTGTAGTTGTAATTGTTGCTTAGCAGGCTCTGGCCAGTTCTAGCCTGCTGCCTCCAGTGCATGTGCTGACCCCCTAACCGCTGAGCTATGGGTGCCGAGCCTCTTTTTTTTTTTTTTTTTTTTTAGAAGTAAAAAAAATTAGTTATGAGGTTTGTAAAATACATGATCATTATGGTAGATAGAATAAGGGCTCCCCAAATATGTACATTTCCTAATCGCTGGAACTTATAAATAGGTACCATACAGGGCAAAAAAAGACTTTGCAGATGTGATTAAACTAAGGGACATAGTCCTGCTGACCCATTTTATTTATTTAGGTATTAAATTACAAATTTATTTTATCTTTTAGAAGGAGGGAAGGAGTGAAAGAGCTGAAGAAAGTGAGGAAAGAAAGAAATGTGGCTTTCCAAAGAAAGAAAGCAAACTGCTGATCCATTTTATATTTCTGACTTACTGAAGTGTAAGAGGGTAAACTTGTGTTGTTTTAAGCCACTAAATCTGCAGTAAGATTAGCTACAGCAGCAATAAGAAACTAATAGTGATTATACAAAAGACAATCATCTTTTTGGGTGGTGCCTGTGGCTTAAAGGAGTAGGGTGCCAATCCCATATGCTGGAGGTGCAGGTACAAACCCAGCCCCAGCCCAAAACTGCAAAAAAAAAAAAAAAATCATCTTTTTATGTATATATCAGCAACAACTGAAAAATTAAAAATTAAAAATATTAAGAGAAAATGCAATTCTTAATAGGAGAATGAGTTCTACTACATGCAGAGGAGATAATTAGAAAACTCTTTTGTAACCGTCAGTGAAATACGTGAAATTAGGCATACTAATCAACAGATGCTTAACAATTAGATGAAAGGAAAAGGCAGACATTTCCACGGACCCATTGATCGTCCTTAACGTAAATAAAAGTGGTAAAACCAGATAAGTGCATCCAAATTGTTATACCCAAAGTGAACAGAATAGAGAAACGCCAGCACACTGAGTCCAAATTAAGCAAGGGTTCTTTATTGTCCGGCCTAGCTGAGAGCGAGCTCACTCCTCAAAGTCTCTCAACCCCTAGAAGCAGGGGTGGAAACCTTTTATAAGGGACTTTCCCTAGGGGAGGGGGAATCCTTAATCCAAGCCGAATTTGACAAGAGCCCACACATGGTAAGGGAAGTTTTGCAATTATTACTGAACTCTTTCATCTGAGCTTCCTGTCTTAAAGGGGGAGTAGTGAAAGCCCTTAGCAAGATCGAGTTGGGGCATAATAAAATGTCCTAACTAAATGGAATGTGCTGAGAGCTTAAACTACACAGCGACTTTGAAAAATTTAGTAACAAAAAACTTCATTAATATTATATTGCTCTCATATTATAATGATAATATTTTCAATATATTGGGTTACACAACTTATTACAATAAATTTCACTTTCTTTTTCTTTTATGGTCTGCTAGAATATGTAACATGACACAGTGGCCATACTTTATTTCTGTCAACCATTGCTGATTGAGAGGATCACCTCCCTTTTCAAAACTTGGGCTGCTTCTTCAAAAGACCAGAGGCTGGGCCGGCGCCTGTGGCTCAAGCGGCTAAGGCACTAGCCACATACACCTGAGCTGGCGGGTTGGAATCCAGCCCGGGCCCGCCAAACAACAATGACGGCTGCAATAAAAAAATAGCTGGGCATTGTGGCAAGTGCCTGCAGTCCCAGGTACTTGGGAGATGGAGGCAGGAGAATCGCTTGAGCCCAGAAGTTGGAAGTTGCTGTGAGCTGTGATATTATGGCACTCTACCCAGGACGACAGCTTGAGGCTCTGTCTCAAAACAAAACAAACAAACAAAAAAAATACCAGAGTCAAGAAAAGGCATATAACAGAAAATTTTATAATAATTTTTATGTTTTTTCCAATTTTGAATGTCATGTATACAATTCATAAATGACATAACCTTACATACGTTAAATGCAAATGTCCTCTAGGGGGCGCCCGGTCCCAGCGCAGAAAAAAGAGCCACGGTAGCAGCCTTGAATATGTGGGAATCACATCATCTGTCACTCAGGGCCCTAAAAGGACGGTCTTGGCACCCTATCCAATCAGAAGCGCCTTCCTGAAACTGTCCAATCAGACCTCAGCAGGGCAGGAAAAGGGAGGTTCCAGAAGCCCGGTGGGCTTTTGTCTCTGGCGTCCGTCGGCCTTTCTGGGTGTTAGCTGTTTCTCCTTGGAGAGTCGGGTGGTTTTACGCAGCTGCTGTCGTCCTGTGTCTTGCAAGTGCTGAAAGATCCCGAGGAGAATGTCTGGACACCATGAAAGCCGGGAAATGGTGAGCGTCCTGAGTGTCCCAGGAGGGGCTTGGAACAGCTGCGGCGGGACGTGGGCCTATTCGTCAGCCCCGGAGTCTGAGGACCGCTTCCTGCCCGGTTCCCGCTGGTGCCTTCGGCCCTGACCGGAGCGGTCTGTGGGCCTCTCTGCCCGCAGCCGCACGTCTACCTCAGACTGCGGTGACGACAGGAGGGTCCTCAGGGAAGAGTTCCCGCTCCTGGGCGAGGTTTCTGCGTGGGAGGAGCTGTGGTCCATGGGGTCCCGGTCCCTCCTTTCCCCTGTTAAAAATTAAATTGAGGCACCGTTAAAATATGAGTTTATTAGAGCAAGCAGCGAATCGTTAATTAGGAAGTTCCCAGGCAGGGTTTGTATTGGGGTCCGCCGGAGGGGCTTGTGTAGGTGCGCAAGGATGTAATAATTGCTTGGTTCAGTTATGTAGTCGCTTTATTTGGATTATCCAGGTGGCTGTGTTCTGGTACTGTAATCAGAAGTTAATTGGCAGTTTAATTGTTGGAAGAACTTAAATTTTCTTTCTCTGTAATTTACAAATAGAATACGGTTGGGTGAGATTTTAGTACTCTTAGCTGGGAAAGTAGAGGGCACTAGAGTCAGTTCAGTCTGCCTTCTAAATAGTTATTGTAACACTCCAAGAGAGTACGGATTTCTCCTGCATTTTCCAAATGTAGGACAAGCAGGATCTCATATTCACCATAGTGTTCCCTGGGCGAAACTCATGTAGGGCTTGCAATAAAGTTCTGAATTTCTAGTCCCTTTCCCACATTCCCGAATACCAACTTGCCCTCACCAAGTCACAACATTATGAACTATTAGTCCTTTATTTTACTTTTCATAAAGACAGTGTTTTAACTTTTTATCATTTTTTCACAGAGCAGTGGGTGGCTGTTTTAAAAATATTTATTTCCTATTTCTGAACATTTCACATTAAAGGATATTCATTTGACACTCCCCCATGAAAGTATCTTTTGCGTCTCCTCCTTCCTTAGGCACACACTCTTTACCACAACGTCTTTGGGTTGAAGTTCTCCTTTGGAAACTTTAGAGGGTCATGTGTCCTCAGCCACCCTCCTGTTTTTTCGTTGTCCCAGAAAATTGGGGAGATCCAAGGAGCCCACAGCGGCCCTGTCTCTTAGAGTGTCTAGTGAACATCAGCTGTGGATAATCTCCCAGAGGACAGCCTGAGGTGTGAGGGTGGAGCCTCTCAAGGTAGCAGCTGGATGCCCTGGAACTGAGAGGAGTTTCCTGCTTATACGTGTCATTGAAAAAGCTAACATTAACATTTTCTTTCCCCACCCCCAGTTTTTTATTTCCTGGAGACACATTGGTGGTCACCTAATTGGGTGCTGGTAATGACAGGAAAAGACAGAAAAGATTCCCATTCTCTGGATTTTTTTCAAAATTATTCGTCGAAACAAGGAAAACCCACACCAGCAAAGTGGTCTAAGAACCTGGAAAGCAGTTTGCACTTGAGGCCTAGGTGACACAGAGCAATATTTCCTGAAAGGGTGGTCTTCAAGCACTTTAGTAATCAGGATGAGGGGGAAGGATGTCACAACTGTTAGGATATAGAATGGCCTAAGTTGGCATTTGAGTCAGACTCGACTCTGTTCCTGTCAACATTGCCCCTCCCAAGGTTTGTCACCTTGAAAATATAACTTTGGTTTTTTATTAACTGTAAAATGAATTTTAGCACTACAGCTGGAAAGATGAAAATACTTTAAAGAGTTATTAAAAAGGTAGATTTTAGAAAAATATGTGGTCATAGTTGCATTTGTTAAAAATTCCCATTTACCTATATTGTTTGCCAGAGTTAATGTAGTTAAGTGTGTTAGGTCTTTATATATTTGGAGTTTATTTTCATTTAAAAATTTTTTTATTATAATTATTTTTTAACTTAAAATTTTTTTTATTTCAAATTAACGTGAGAGTACAAATTTTTAGGTTACATTGTTCTCACTTTCAAGGTAAAGTTCAAGTTGTAGAAGAACCCCTCACACAGGGAGTGTGCTGAACACCCTCACAATGTGCATATTAGGTGAGATCCTGCCATATACCCCCCTTCTCTCCTCCCCCGCGTCTTTCTCCCCTCGCCCTCCTCACTCTGACCCTTTGCTAGACTATATTTGTTTTATCATTCATGTGAGTGTGTAATTATTTATATATTGATTTCATATTAGTATTGAGTACATTGGATACGTTTTTTATTATTCTTGAGCTACTTTACTAAGAAGACTGTGTTTCAACTCCATCCAGGTAAGCATAAAAGATGTTTAGTCTCCCATCTTTTTTATGGCTGAATAGTCTACATATACCACAGTTTTTTAATCCATTCATGGGTTGATGGGCTTTTGGGTTACCTCTACTACTAGGCAACTATGAATTTAGCTGCAGTAAATATTCTGGTGCAGATATCTTTGTGGTAAAATGATTTTTGTTCTTCTTGGTAGATACCTAGTAATGGGATTGCTGGTTCAAATGGAAGGTCAGCTTTTAGTTCTTTGCAAATTCTCCATACTTCTTTCCATAGAGATTGTATTAGTTTGCAGTGTAGAAGCGTTCCCTTCTCGACACATCCATGCCAGCATCTACAGACCTGGGACTTTGTCATGTGGGCTAATCTTACTGGAGTTAGGTGATAAGGAGATAATTTCATTTAATTCCAGGGCTTAGCTTTGGGAATGTTACCCAAGGGGGGGGGGGGGAAATAGGAAAAATTCTTGCTTTCATTCTGCAGAAAAGTGAATACATTTCCACAAGAAAGTGTGATAGAAAAAAATGGTGAATGACAAAGATTAACCAAAACATCCATTCTTCTCTTTTTTTCATGGTAGAGAATTTATGACAGTGGGTAACTCTGTTTTCTATCTTGTTATCTGGATGTTGGGATTTAAAATACATACTATGAGGTAGGATTTGGCTGCCCCCCAAAGTGTTCACATCTGATTGTTTTCTAAATGATTTTTTATCGGGGAGATGATAATTAAATGACCTGCTTATTATCTGAAAGGGGTAGATACTTTTGCTTTTCCTGTTGAGGTATGAAATTTAAGTGCTTTACAGTTTCTGGTGGTATGATAGATGTATTGTGTTTTTTATCTATGATACGTGGCTCTCAGTTTCTATAAGCTTTCTTATTTCCTAAGTGACTGGGGAATAAGAATATTAATATCTTTTGTTAAAATGTTTGGTCATATGTTCTCATGTCCTTTAAAGATATCTGGTTTGAATACTACTTAATTCAGGTACATGAATCTTTCTGTTAATATTTTAAAGGGAGAAAGATGATGTTTTCCTAAGGAGGTAGAACGTAAGTTAAACATACTAACAGAACTGCCTTAGGGCAAGGGAAGATTTAAAGTTTCTGTAAACTTTATCAATTGATTTTATTACTCCATTTGTACATTCCACCTTTCCAGCAGACTGAGAGTGGCATGAACAATGGAAATGCTGAAAAATTGGATATATGTTACAAATAGACTGAATTATTTGACCAGTGAAAGCAGTTTCTCAGTCTTGGTGATGCTCAGAAGGAAATTTCGTAACAGAAATAGGCCAAGACTTAAAAGGGTCATAGTTAAAACACATGAACAAAGACATTTTATTATGTCCTATTAATACTTGATGAAAATCTTAAGTGAAAAAGTCAAATTTTACACTTGTTTTTATTGTATAATTCATATTAAAGGTAATTTTAATAAAACCTTACAAGCAAATTTATCCAGTCTCAGTTTTGAGCACTGGAGATAAGATTTTTATACACTGTTTATAACCTATTACAATTGTTCCATTCTTTTTCTTTAACTTTCCGTACCTATTCCATTTATCCATTTGTTTCTCTCTCTTTTTTTTTTTTGATTCAACCTTTAATTTTTTTTTTTTTTACCAGAAATGACATCTTTGGATCTATTTTTATAAATGTCACCAGATACACATATTTTTTCTCCCATAAATGAGAAATTGCAAATCTAAGTTTCTTCTCTTTTCTTTCTTTCTTTTTTTGAGACTGAGTCTCATTTTGTTGACTGGGCTATAGTGCAATGGCATCAGAACTGATTGAAGCTTCCAACTCTTCAGCTCAAAGGCTCTTCAGCCTCCCAAGTAGATGAGCCTACAAATGTTTGCCATCATGCCTGGCTAATGTTTCTATTTTTGCAGAAATGAGATCTTATTCTGTTGCTCAGGCTTGTCTGGAACTCCCAGCCTCAAGTTACCCTCCAGCCACAGCCTCCCCAAATGTTGGGAGTACAGATGTGAATCATAAGATTTACCTTACATTTTTTCTTTATACACTTTCTATGTAGAATTGTTTCTCTTTTGTCTAGTTTTAGTTACCATGTGTTAGAATTTTAAATTTTAGTAACTATTTTTTCTTTTTTTTTTTTTTTTTGTTTTAATTTTTTGACCTCTTTTTCTGATCTTTTCCATTTTATAGGTGAGGTATGCACTGAAACGCCCAGGCACTGAGTTGACCTGACTTTGAAGGGGAAAATATCTAGGATCTCTCCTTTCTCCCCACCATCTACTAAATGGGCTTTGAGAATCATTCAGCCCTATGTATTGGAGGACCGATTTGCCCTCCATGGAACAGCTCCCTAGAAAAAGAAGTTACAGGGCCTGGAGCGGTGGCTGTTGCCTGTAATTCTAGCATTCTGGGAGGCCAAGGTGGGTGGATTACTTGAACTCAGGAGTTTATAGAGACCAGCCTGAGCAAGAGGGAGACTGCCATTACTCCTGTAGCCCCAGCTCTCAGGAGGGTGAGAGGCAAGAGGATCTGTGGAGCCCAAGAGTTCAAGGTTGTTGAGAGGTATGATGCCACAGCACTCTTCCCAGGAAGATGGAGTGAGACTTGTCCCTGGTTATGTAGACTTAAATTAATTTTTTTTAAATAAAATGATGCACCCCTGGGCTCACACACTGGGGATTTCACCTATCAGCTCTGCTAGCTACACAGGCAAGCAGTGCTTATTTTCAGAGCAAGTGTTTAAAAAAAAAAAAAATATATATATATATATATTTATGAAAGACAGGAAAAGAAAGGAGGGAGGGAGGGAACGAGAGAGAAAAGAGAGAAGAGAAATTCTAGTAACTAATTCATAATAAAAACCTAAGAAGTAGGAACATTTAACTGTTAATCACATACTAACAATTTATGAATATGCTTTTTATACTTTTTGGCTTCATATGGAATAATTTTTCACTCTGAAACAGGACATATTTCCTAACAGATCTAAATATCTATTTTTTTCTGACATGAATAGCCAAAAGTATATATGCTTAAATTCATATTTAATAATTAATATCTTAGCATTATAAGATAATTAATACCTTAGCATTATATCTTATTTGTATATCTTATTTGTAAATATCTTATTTGTATTCAATGAATTTTCATTATTTAACTTAGCTAAGCAAAACTCTTTAAGGATATAGTTACAAAAATATTTGAAAAACCTTTTTAAGTAAACATCTTTTTTTTTTTTTTTTTTTTTTTTTTTTTTGACAGAGTCTGTATTTTTGCCCTTGGTAGAGGGCATTTATGTAAAAAAAACAAGCAACAAAAAACTCTTAGGCTAAAACCCACCC
>CAUYPK010047131.1:0-29370 GCA_963574355.1 Loris lydekkerianus | reverse complement strand
ATATTCTTCTTAGTAAAGTATCTCAAGAGTGGAAGAAAAAGTATCCAATGTACTCAGCCCTACTATGAAACTAATTTATGGCTTTCACATGAAAGCTATAACCCAGTTACAACCTAAGAATAGGGGGAAGGGGGAAAGGGAGGGGAGGGAGGGGGGAGGTAGGTCGAGGGAGGGGGATTGGTGGGATTACACCTGTGGTGCATCTTACAAGGGTATATGTGAAACTTAGTAAATGTGGAATGTAAACGTCTAAGCACAATAACTAAAAAAACGCCAGGAAGGCTGCTAACCAGTGTGATGAAAATGTGTCAAACGGTCTATGAAGCTAGTGTATGATGCCCCGTGATCATATCAATGTACACAGCTATGATTTAAAACAAAAAAAAAAAGACCAATAAAGTGAAAAGATAAGCCATAAAAAAAATAAAAAAAAAAAGATGTGATGAGCCACCTCAAAAAAAAAAAAAGACATCTATCCAAACTGAGCTGCAACCTATGGGGTAAGAGAAATAAAATCTCTGACAAAAGCAATGAGTCTAATAGGCGACCCCCTCCCCCCAAAGCATAGTAAGCTGGGGCCCAGAAAGGAATCACAGGAAATTGCAACCACCTTCATCATAAAGGTGACCCAGAGTAAATCAGTCCCCCACACTCACCTGCCTGATCCAGAGAAGAGGAGGAAGTGAATTCCCCCGAGGGGATGTGACCAGGGGTCAGTTCTATTTGCCCAGCAGGCATAAGCACAAATTTTGTCCGCAGGAAGGTATCTTCATACTAGGCCTCTAGAAACCTCACCTAGGATCATGCAAGATAATGCACAGTACGTAGTCAAAAATAACCAAGCATCCCAGGGAAGAGAGGCTGTGGATGGGACCCAGCAGAAAAAAGGATATAGCAGATGTAGATACGTAGCTTTAAAATATTGAAAGTATCAAACATAGATTATACAGCAACTATGCTTATTATCTTTAAAGAAACAAAAGACAAACCTGAAAATATATGCAAAGTAGCTTCAGCAAACAAGAAACTATAAGAGGTGTCCCCACCCCTTCCGGAGTGAATATGATCTTTAAAAAAGTATTCATTCAGGCTCTGCATTGAGCATGCTTGTTATTTCTGCAAAGAACCCTCTTTGGTTTGGTATTTTCCTCAGTACTTGCATTATCTCCTTAAATTCCAGGAGCAAAATTAAGGAAGTAGAGAAATCTCTCTGTGAAATTCAGATACTAACCTATAATTAATCTATGGGGAGCTACCCCTCACAATAAATAAATAAAACGGATAAACCTAAACCTTAAGTATTTTGTCCATCTCAGTTTCCAAAACCTTTACAAACTGCACAAATTACAAGGAGTTAACTGATTCCCTAAAATTCTCCCTGAGAGACTCCTGAAGAATTCTTCTTCCATCTTCCCTATTCTTTGGTACATGGCAGCCAGGTCATTTTCATCCCAGCACCTGACTGGTCTCCTGGTTCCTAGTACTGCCCCCCTCCAAGTCAGCCTCACATTACCTCTAGGTGGACCTTTTAAAACTGAGAATCATGTCATTCTCCTGCAAAACTCCTTGTGATGCCCCATTTCTGCAAACCTCCTACAGATGAAGTTCAGACTCAGCATGTCATATATGGCTTTCATTAGCTGATCTTCAAGTTACCTTTCTGGTGTAGGTTGGTACAACTAGCTTATTCATTAGTATCACACGCTGCTTCCTCTCCTGCTAAGATCCTGAGACACTTGTGGTTTTCTGAATGTGTATTTTATGCTGCTCTACCTTTGTACATGCTATGCCCTCTCCCCCAAGTCTGGTACTTACTCATCCTTTAAGCCCACCTCTGATGTCACTTCCCCTATGACAACACAAGATAAAGTTAAGCGGACATTATTGAGGCAAATGATAGCTAGAAGTTCAGCTTTGTTTTAAAAGCAGCTTATTGGCACATCCCTGAACCATTCGCCTTTTTCTTTCCAAAGCAATTATCAAGGTACTATGTCCCAATGCACTGCAGTATATTTTTCCTTGTATTAATACCACATCTGATCACCACTGTACCTCAGTACAGTAAGTGGCAGAAATGTAAGGAGGCCCTCTCCTTCTAGCAATTGCCTCTGCAGAAAGATCTTAGCCTCAACCCAGACACGGGTGACCACTGCCCCTCTTTTCCTGGCTTGATAAGCTCAGCTGCTTCCCAAATTGCTTATTTCTCTGCCGTGTAATTTTGCTTGTCTTTGTAAAACCCTGACTGATGACAGCAATTTTATACAGCAATGCAAAAGGTATGACCGGACCCTCTAGCAATCTTGTTGGGACAGCCACAGAGTGTGAAAAGTAATCACGAGGCTAGCTTCCAACATGACAGAAGTAAGTTATGGGCACCTGTGGCTACAAACAGAATTTTTAAACAGCAGCAAGAACAATCTTGTTAAAAGTTAGCGAAAAATAATGACTTTTTGAGAACAAGCACAGGTCCGCAGAAAGGTCTGTGTGATGAGGGGATGTTAAGGCCCCCTCGGGCGGCAAGGCCCATAAAGTTGTCTGACATCTTTCAAGTTTTCTGTGATTAGCCCTCTGAACACAATTAGTCTCCTCCTATACCTGACTCAACAAATGTGTTCAAAGACCTTCTCCCCAGGAGACTCGGCCTCTAGCAAAGACGATGAGAGTGGCCCTGTCTGCCCAGAATGCAAACAACAGGGCAAAAGAAAATTGGACTACCAAGCAAAAGTCCACATTCCTTTGTCATAAACTGGGCAGCTTTCCCTTCCCCTGGCAGGCCAGAAACACCTTCCCAATGCTCTCTGGGCAGAATGTTGCATCCCGGTTTAGCCCTCAGTTGTCTGTTTCTTCTCCCTCTGAAAGCCACAAGTCACAGGTCACTGCCAGGTACACACCCCTGGTCCATGGGAGACTTCCCACAGCAAAGGAACACCATTGCTTTTCAAGACAACACATTAGATTTCTCTTTTCATTTTACTAATGACTTTTCCTAGTTTTTTGGGGTTTTGTCAAGGTCACATGAAAATGCAACCAGAAAAATGTTTTTAAAGTCCTGCGTTATGCGTCCTGGAGACCTAAATAGGCTAAAATTCACAGCTGACCCCTTCTCCGGGCAAGACTGGGCAGCAGCTGGAGCGCAGCAGCAGCCAGAGGAGAACCGGGGGCGCAGACAGGCGCTGCGGGCACATCACTCTGGCTCCTGCAGGGGCCTGGGGGACAAACGCTTCAAGCCTGGGGTCGGCTGGGTGCTGGCAGCTCCCAAGCAGAAAAGCAGCTCTGTCTGCCCTCCCAGGAAGGCCTGGTCTGCCAGCCTGACACAAGGTGACATCTATTAATACTTCCAGACCAGTTATTTCTGTCTGTAGCTTCCTACGTAACCAAGGTCATGGTTGGAGAAGGACACATGAGGAGAATACAACATGAAGGCAGGTGGTGGCTTGAAGTCTGTTTTAAAATCATCTTCCTGGTCCATCCCTGGACAGTCCTCATGGTCCCTGAGTCTGCTCACCCATCTCCACCTACCACATCTCTACTCTTTCACCTCCCCTGGGTTTCCCATGAAGGCCAGCTTCCCTTGTTCCTCCCTGCCTCAGGGCCCTCGCTGTGCCCTGGCCCAGGACAGTCTTACTCTGGACACTGTTGCGACACTGTCGTGATTGGGCCTTTGACTACTCCCACCCTCATTTCACACTCTGGGAATGTCTGTCCTGTGGCCCATGCCCAGATGGCAAAGCCCTACTGTCACATGGACTTGGACACTGACCTTCCAGCTGCAGGACTCCTGCTCTGAGCTGTGTTTCTGAGAGTGGGGAAGGAGTCACTTCCAGCCCTTCTCAGTCCCTCATGCCACCCTCCAACACCACACTGTACCCTGTAATTCTATCTTTATTTCCTAGGGCTGCCAGAACAAAGCAACACAAACTGAATGGCTTAGAACAACAGAAATGTGTTGTCTTACACTTCTGGAGGCTGGAAGTCTGAATCACGGAGTCAGCGGTGCCGTGCTTCCCCCGAGCCTGCAGGGAAGACCCTGCCTTGTCTCTCCCTGACTGTGGGCAGCTCCAATGTTCCTGGCCTTCTGGCAATGTGACACCAACCTCTGCCTCCATCTCAGTCACAGGTCACTCTCTCCCTATGACTTCATCTTCCTTCTGTGTGTGTCTGTGTCCAAATTTCCCCTTTTTATAAGGATACCAGTCTTACTGGAGTAGGGTTTACCCTAACAACCTCATTTTAATTTATCACCTCTGTAAAGACCCTATTTCCAAATAAAGTCATGTTCTGAGGTACTGAAGGTTAGGGCTTCAACATATATTTTGGGGGGAACACAATTCAACCCATGAACCATGCCATGCTTTAGTGTCTTGTAAAGAAGATTCCAGAACGACAGACAGTGTGATCAGGGCAGCAGCTGTCAGGCCGTGAGAGTCTTAAGTCAGTGCAAAGGAAAATGGGCCAACTGAGGTCCAAATACCTGGCAACGTGCAGCTGTGTCCCCTGAACAATCCTGTGTAGTACCAAAGAGGCACCAACGAAACAAGATTTGGGGTTTTGTTGTCTTTATTTCAAGACAATGAAAAGTTTGTCTCTATGGTTTTCACTATCATTTACCAAATATTCGCTGAAATCAATTGAGTGCCTGAGTTATACTCAAGAGAGGTCACCATGGTACCGGATAGAATTCCTCAGGATAGGAACAGTTCCCCTGAATTCCACTTGCCCATATTTACCCCAAAGAAAAGAACCACAATCAGCCCACTGCCGTCTTCAGCTGTGCTTCCCACCCTGCCCAGCACGGACGCCACAACCGCAGGACTTACGCCCTTTCAACAGCCACCCTGAGATATTATAATTTTGTTTCTGTAGTCATTTAACCAGCATGCCCAAACAAAACATCTCCTCTTTCCACTGCTTTCTGGTCTGGGTAAGGGTGATTGTATTGATTATATTAGAAACAAGGCTTGTGTGACTGATGCAAGGTCTGAATAAGCCTAAAAAAGGGCCAGAGAAGGTCTGCACATGCATAGGTTATGCTAACAGGAGATAAACTCTGGACTTTGGAAAACCGCTTCCCCCCCCCCCCCCCCCGAGACAGAGTTTCACTATGTCACCCTTGGTAGAGTGCCATGCATCACAGCTCACGGCAACCTCAAACCCTTGGGATTAAGTGATTCTCTTGCCTCAATCTTCCAAGTAGCCGGGACTACAGGCACCTGCCACAATGCCCAGCTATTTTTTGTTGCAGTTGTCATTGTTTAGCTGGCCTGGGCTGGGTTCGAACCCGCCACCCTTGGTGTATGAGGCTGGTGCCATAACCACTATGCTATTGGCACTAAGCTTTGTTGTTGTTTTTTTTGTTTTTTTAAACAGAGTCTCACTCTATCACCCAAGATAGAGTACAACATCATCATAGCTTACTGCAACCTCAAACTCCTGGGCTTAAGCAGTCTTCCTGTCTCAGCCTCTTGAGTACTTGAGTGCCACCAGGCCCAGTGAACTTTTTCTATTTTTGGCAGAGATAAAGTCTAACTGTTGCTCAGGCTGGTCTCGAATTCCTAAACTCAAACAATCCTCCCACCTTGGCCTCCCAGAGTTCTAGGATTATAGGCCAGCAGCCCAGCTTATGGATTTTATAATGAATAGTAAGCCTGTCTGACCTTTGCCTCCAAGGGAGATATTATCTTCATTATAAATGGAGAGTAAACCAATTTACCTTTTACTTTGGAAAAAGACACTTTATTTACCTTCTAAAGATGTTTGCCCTACAAATATTCTTGGAAGGAGTCTGGAACAAAAGCAGTGTTGCCTCTGTCTGTGAGACGTGCAGAACACACGAGATCCCTGAAGAGGTGTCTCCCGACACAGACTGAGTTTTTTAAAAAGCTCCAGGGACTGAAAAGTACATGGAGATCTTGGCTTTAGATACTCCTGGGTCTAAGGGCTCACACATACGTGACTTCAGTTTCCAACTTGTAGCTCTGCTTTCCCCGGAGTTAGCTCCTTCCCTATGTGGCTATCCTCTGGGGATGGCCAGAGGGCTGCCAGCAGCACCTGCCCGGCATCCTGAAATCTCCACAACTCCAAAGGGAAGAGAGCTTCTGCTCCCCAACAATTCCAAGAAAAGCTCCAGAACTGCACCACACAGGGAGATGGACCCTCCTGCCTGGCTGGTCCAGGGGCCATCTGATCCCCTGGTCTTAGGTGTGGGATGTGCCCCACCAGAATCACACAGGTTTAGAGTGGGGTGGGAGAGGTTAGTACCCAAAGGAGAAGCAGGGCACTATTACTGAAGAATGGGAAACAAATGCCAAGGGGACAAAACTGTAGCTAGCTGTCCCCTCTGCCACCTTTACATTGCCCGAAGATAATAAATCTCTCATGTTTACTTCTATGAAATTAAAGTATTATTTCTCTATACAGGCAGCTTCACATTTTAATAAGGCTAGCTGCACATCCAAATTGCTATTTTATAACCAAATCTCTTCAGAAAGAAGCTATCACAGTGGGGACAGAACCGCGGAGCATTCTACATAGGAGCAATTGTTCGCTGAGTGTGCCATGGGGGGCCCGCACAGAGGAGCCTCCAAAGTTGCCCACGTTCTAATCTTGGAAACTGCAAAAATCACCTCACGCAGCAAAAGGGACTTTGCACAGGTGATTAGGTCAAGGATTATGAGACTATCCCGGATTATCCAGGGATCCTGTGAGAGACACAGGAGGGGCCAGAATAAGACAGGAGGGGATGACACGACAGGAGCAGAGGGATGGAGGGAACCAGATTTGAACACGAAGGAAGGAAGCCAGAGCCCAGAGAAGCCAGCTTCTGGTAGCTGGAAAAGGCAACGAAACCGGTTCTCCCTGCAGCCTCCAGGAGGCGCTGGTCTGCACACTAGCCCAATGAGACTGATTTCAGATTTCTGGCCTCCTGAACTGTTAAAAAATTAAATTTGTATTGCTCTAAGCCACTATGTTTGCAATCCTTTATTACAGTAGCCATAGGGAACTAATGCATGAGGCGATGCAAAGCAAGCCGTCCGCATCCAGTGCACTGGGAGCTCCTAAGCAGCAGAAGTCTCACACAACCTCACAGCAATGAGGTTTAAATGCACTCGTCTGCAAAGTCCTTCTTAGATATTTTAGAAATCCTCTCGGTTCTAACATAACCCCAGGTGCTCTGCTGAAAAAGGATTTCCACTCACTACTTCTGGTGTCCTGTCCAAGGTTACTTGCCCTGAAATACCCTTCAGACCACTGATCCCCAGGACCTCAGCGTGGCCGTGTGGCACAGAGTACAGAAACAAACTTCTGCAAGTCTTGAAATTCAGATCCCAAGAATGACCATGCAGGGGGCAATGTGGTAACCTCAGATAAATCACTTGCCCTGCATCTATGTATCAACTTTGCCACCAGCACAACAGGTGGGAAGCTCCTATCCCTCAAACTTGTCTAGAACTTTCAGAAGATCCAGTGAGCTAAGCAGAATCAATGAGAAAAATGAATCCTCCATTTAGGAAAGGGCTAGCAAAGACGGTGAAATGAAGTAATCACAGAAGATGGGCTCTGAGTTACTGACACCTGCCCTCTGTCCTCTCTCATCAGAAATGAAATTTTAGTCCCAAGAATTTAAGCAGATATGAAAGGGATGAGTTTCTATTTAACCACAAGCCTCAAAAATTTCTAGTGCAATACTCCAGTTTAGCTTTAAATAAGATGCCTGTCCAGAACCATTTGAGTCAGGAGACAAACTGCTCTGACAAGCTAGTAATCAGGGAGAAAATATACTTTCTTCTCTCTCAGCCAGAAATAGCAAGCAAATATGGGGACCTGCATGAGAAAATTGCCAGCTCCTCCCTCATTGCCATCTGAAAGGAAAAAGAACCAAATTCTCCTTGCCTTGGCCTGGGGCCACTCCAGGACCTACACGCTGAAGCAGGGTTTGCCAAAATAGATCAGGAAACAGAAGGAAAAACAGACATCCATGAGCGTGTATGTGTACACATGTGTGCAATGAAGAGTCACATGAGAACGTTCGCTGCATGTCATGTCTCTGCCACCGTCACTGCAACACCCGGACACAGGATCTGGAGCCCTACCTCTTTGGAAGTATTTTGGATTCATTTTTACAAAATCCATGGCTTCCTTGGACAAAAGTAGATACCTTTCAAAAGAAGAACCATCTTCACCCAGAAAAACAACAGAGCTCTCAGCCCTCTCAAGACCAGGTATATTTCCAACATGTTATCTTATCTCCCCACTGCCCCAGGCCTATAGAAAAAGCTCTGCTGGGAGGCTTAGACCACAGTTTGGGGACCAGCCTCACAGATATGAAGCTGTAACTCAAGACTTCTTTTAGATATACAGCAGGATTCGACTGCTTGTTGAAGAAATTATACTTTAATGTCAAGGATTTAAGATAGACATAAGAGAGCTCCTTCTATCAATAAATGCCAAAGGGTTATGTAAGAAGCAACGTGCATTTGCTTGACGATGCGTAACACAGTAGAAGCCCCCCTAGAACAGCACTGGACCAAGTCCCTAGCCACATCCTTCTCAGCTCCATGCTAACTCCCTTGATAAAGCATTTGGGGACTAAACATTCACATTCCTCAAGCAGCATGAAGAAAACTTCAACAGTAAAAATTTGGAGGTGGTTTTTATAAAAAAGCAAAAACACAGATTCCTCATTCTCTGCTGAGTAAACTGAACATTACTTTTCCAACCTCAGCAACAGAGGTAACACTTGTTGACCAAAAGAAATGTTTTCTGCATGACAAGTACCACAGTCCTAGATTTGCTGCTCAGCATTCCTATCCCTGGGTTCCCGATGCCACCTCTGGACAGCAGGGAAGGTAGGTTTGCAGCAGAAAGGGAAGAGTCTGGTTTTATAGCCTCACAACATGCACATCACCTCCAGAGACCAGGATGGAGATTTTTATAGAAGCCACTAAAATGGAGCTTAGAGCAAACTAATCTATGGGTAAATTCAGTGAACTGGAGATAGGGAAACACTGACTTTAAGACAACTCCCCCAGGCTAATCTTGAGATACTTCTAGGAATATTAGTAATGCTGGGAAAAGGCTCCCTAGGAATTAGCAAGGCTATATAGCTTCTAAGATACAAGTGTATCCACATCCCATTAGCTCTGAGGTATTTGCAAATCTCCCCAATAATCCCTCTCACCCAGACACCTATTTCCTTCCTGCTCTTCTGGGACTCACATAGGTGACTCCACTAGAGGGATGTGGTGCGGGTGACTCCACCTCCTGGCTGCCGCAGGTTCCGATCCATCAAAGCACAGAGGCAAGGGTCACCTCTCTGTTAAACCTGGAAACCTACACACTGAGCTTAAACCTTCTCTATCCCCACAGACGGACTTCCTCGCTTCCTTCATTGTATTGCCCCTGGTGTGTAGAAATGGGGTTCTGAGTTATTGGAACTGGTCATGTGCCCAAAGAAAGAGGACAGAGACAAGAAGGCTGTCAAAGTCCTGGCTCATTCAGCAGTAGCCACACGCAAAGTCCACAACCCTTTATCCCAAACCTTTGGGGCAAGTTGAGTTTCAGAGCTCAGATTTTTTTTTTTTGAATTTTAGAAAGCTAATATATTAGCACCTCCAGCAAAGTCAGAGGAAGCATTCTATACAGTCATCAATTATTTTTTTTGCACCAAAATATGAATATTCATATTAATTTTCCATCAAATCTATCAAGTTAGTCATGAAATGAAATCCAGAATCCCTCAAGGATGGGAGATTTGGCACCATCTGGCTTACTTTCCTCTAAGAGATACCTAGACCATATGATTCAGGGACAAAGACCCACCGTAGAGAACAGACAAATGGTCAACTACCCAAACCACAGCAGATACTCCCTGACTCGGGACACCCACGGGACACACCAGCTGAAATCCAAACAGGTTCATTAAGAGAAACCCTGAGACAGAAAATGCCTTCTAAGCTGACCTTTCTTGGCCTCAGAACGCAGAGCAGAAACCATTCCACAGAGCCCTCCACACTTGGGCGATCAAGTCTCCTCTGAGACTCGGGCACGTGAGTCCACAGAGGACATGAACAGTGCAGAGACCACAGCAGAATCTCCACCGCAATGGCAGACCAGAGTTTTCAGAGGCCTGACCCTGTGTGACTGATGGTAACTCTACAGGGAGCTAGCTAAGTCACACTTTGATCCTTTAACAAGCAGAAAGAATACCCTATGACTACTGTCTTTCTCCCTGTCCCCTTTAATGCCGGCCACCTTGGGTTCTGCCTTCTACCCGTTCTCTTCTCACTAAGCAGGTCCCTGGCTAACTGCACTCCCAGGGACTCACCTACAACCTTTATGCCCTTGACGTCCACATCACCCTCTTCCCCAAGTCCTTGATGCACCCGGACACCTGCCTGCTTCCCTGTATCTCCCCTGCCCTGCCTTTGGGTTGGTCATGTGAGTGGCTCTGGCCAGTAAACAAACATGCCATGTGCATCAGCCTCATTCTCTTCCCCTCTGTGATGCCGGGACAAGATTGGTAGAGAATCAAAACAAGCATTCTAGGGCCTGGAGTCACTGCTTAGAAAAAGCCACTCAATTTGTACTGAACTATAAAAGAAACAAACTTCTAAGATGAAAAATTACTAAGATTCTGGAGTTTCTGACATAGTAGCTAATGTTAACTACCCCAATACACCTGGCTCCTCCACCTGCCAAATGCCTACTTATTGCTGCAATTTAAATGCCACCTCCTCTGTGAAGTCCACCTTCCATGGAAAATTAGCCACCCTTCTTGTGACCGCCAACAATTCACTCACACATCTGGCACAGGAGCGCCCTGATCTATTGCCACACTCCGGTTGTGTCTTTGGCCCCCACATGGGGGGCCTTTTCTGTGTGCTTTTTCTGTATTTTCAGTGCCCTGCAAGTAGCAAACACCCAATACATTCAATTTAACGAAACAAAAATCGGAGCCTTCTCACTATGTGACAACTGAGCCCCAAGCCAGCACCTTCCTCAAGTCACACGTTCTTAGCATCATACTAGGTTCTGAGGTAGGGGCAAGAAAAGTAAAAGGCAGTGGCACCCACCTTTATCTTTAGATCCTCTGCACCCCATTATCTTCTGTCTTTACGAAAGGACAGCTTTCACTTAGAAAGTGCACGATCTTTCCAGGAGCTACCAGCTAAACCATCTTACAGAAAGCAAGATCAAAGAGGGTTTTTTCAGTGACAAGATTAAAGTAGAATAGGACTCTCCCTTGGCCCTTTAAGCCTGGCTCCACCCCAGCCTTCCAGTTTAGACGTGTGACTCGGCATTCTGCACTCCTGCAGCTGTGCTGGGGTTATTAACAGTGTGAAAAGAACCTCAAACATCCCCAGCTCTTCAGGGGCCCAGATGTGGAGATGACAGGACCAGCCACGCAGAGTCACGTCATCACCTCTTAGCAAAGCTTCCCAAGCCCAAAGCACAACACAATGTCACTAGTCGGAGAAATAGAACAGGGATCTTGGCTTTTAAAACACAGTCAATGGACTACAGTAATATATACTGTGAGTAGCTCCAATTGTCCGATTATCTTAAGGAAAGGCTGTAACTCTAAGTCCTAGCCCAAGGGACATGAAGACCATAAATACGTGATGTGATGATCAATTATTAATGCAATGTTTTTACAACTCCCACATACTAGCATTCTGCCTGCTACTGTTATGGCTTTGCTGTGGATATTGAGACAATCCACTTAATGTACATTAAACACAAAGGTTGGCTGCTAGTGTTTAGACAAAAATATCCACAGCCAAGAGCTACAGCAAACACAGACACCATGCCCACCTCTTCAGGAACACAAGAAGAAGTTTCTAGGACATATTTCTAGTAGGATGTTCAGAGTAATAAATAGAACAATGTCAGACTTTGCAGTATTGTACAAGCTTGGATCTGTAGAGAGGTAAGTGTCTTATTCTGGTTTTATGTTGCTTATAACAGAATACCTCAAACTGAATAACAAAAAAATGTATTTCTTACAGTTACAGAGGTGGAGAAGTCTAAGGTTGGGGAGCTGTATCTAGGGAGGGCCCTCTCCTCTTCTTTTTTTAATAAGCCACTTATAAAGTTCCACGCCATAATACCCATTAGTCCATTTACCCATTAAATAATAAATGGATTAATCCACTCATGTGGGTATAGCCCCCATGATCCAGTCACTTTTTAGAGGCCCCACCTCTCTATACTGCCAAGTGCGGATTGAATTTCAACATGAATTTTAGAAGGGACTCTGAAATCATAGCAATAGGGAAGATCAAGAAAGATTCAATATTTGGAAAAGCAACTTAGAAGACATTGTAGAGTTTGGGAGAGTATGGATCGCACATTGTGTTTAAAAAGTCTCACGTGTGGTAGACACGCAGCACATCAAAAACAGGGGGCATGTAAAGTCATAGCTGAACTAGGAGATTGTTTCTGACTGGCATGTTCAGAAATCACATACCACGACTGTAACAATGAATGACGTCCCCAAATCCCACCAACTGCATGTGTGGAAAACAAGAAAATGTCTGAACACAGCACTGTCAGGCAACTCACCCTCTATGAAGATCCTATTCCAGTAGGTTTTTCCAACTTGATTGCCTCCGAGGAACACCAGGTTGGAGAGGATCAGCATGGAGGTGGAGCAGGATGCCAGGGCAGCATGGAATCGGAGGCGAACACTTGGGGAGAGGTACCGGGCCTACCAGGAAAGGGGCAAAAAGGCATCTCATCAAGAGCATCAAAAAGTAAGGCTCAGACATCAGGTCGCTCTTTCTGTCACCAGCCCAGGATGCACCCCAGACCCCCAAGCTTGAGCCAGGCCTTTACTTAAACAGCTCTCAAAATGTCTATTCCTGCAACACATTCACTCAGGTCAAAGGAAAGCAGTGACATATCTCTCGTTGTTTCTTCCTTTTGCCAAAACAGGCTTCTTTCTGAGGTGTCTAATATGAGTACTGAAACTAGTTAGGATTTATACACCCTCCAAACCCAGGAGGTCTCCACTTGTTTTCTGCATGTAAACCTAAATGTGCAAGAATCTCAAACTGCTCTCGGCAATGAACGGCTTGTATAGCTTCATAGAAAGAGGGAATTCCATAGGGAATTCCCAGGCCAGTTAACTTGACCCTGGGAAGTCAGCCAACTGCCCTATAAACCTGACATACTATTAAGAGGCATCTCCTAAAGAGGCTGCAGCATAATCGGCTCGAGCCATGCCCATTGCTGGAATCAGACCCCAGGCTCCACACCCCACCCAACACACAGTAACACCCAAGAACGGCAGTGTCGCAGGGCGCAGAGCCTCAAGGCTGGAGACACGGATTGCAGCAATCACAATAAGAATTCTGCTCATCCCTCCCAGCTCTTCATTATACTTTCTTTCCCTTTTTCCTCAGGGATTTCATAAAGCAAACAAAGCCTTTATTCCTCAGCAATGCCCACTCTGGTGACCCCTCCTGAGTGAAGTCGCAGTGCTGTGTCCTTTGGGACTGTGTGTTCAGAATGCAAACCGGACACAGCCCCACAGCCAGACACACAGGCCCCAGGATTATGACAAATATCTTAGCCAAATCCAATGATATAGAAAGAAGAGAGAACAAAGGGTCTGAGATAGTTTCTGAATGGCCCCTGGACCCCTAACTTCTCTGGGGTTACGCACATCAGCTGTGCCCCAGCTACAGCTAGAGTTCTGAATGACTCCATGGCAGCAGCCAGTGCAATTCATGGTGGGCTGAGTTACAGGGTGACTCTCCTGTGGGAGGCTTATTTATTTTGGACGGCCCTCCTGTGGCTGCTCTGGAAGCCGTGTTTGGCGGCCTCTTGACTGAAGGAAGCACTCCTGAGCCCTCCTTCTCTGTCCCTCTGGTCAGCCCTGGGGTCTGCCCTGTACGCTCACATCTGGATGCTCCATATATCCGCCTCCCATCCCAGTTCCTCCAGCTTTACTTTATGTTTCAACTACCTTGTCATGGATGAGCTGTGCAGTGGATACGACTGGGGTGTGTGCCTTCTTGTTTATTCTGGAAAGCTCTCCCATGACACAGACATGTCCCTGCTTCAAGACCCCCAGGCAAGATGACTTCCAGTCTACCCCCTTTGCTATGATACCACAAGCTTGTACAGGAGGAAGCTGTCTGGCTAGACCTTGTACAACATAACTATGTGGTGTCAAACTGGTTGTGAGAGAGAAATGGGAGCAAAGCAGGCTCATTACTCAACACTCTTCACCTCTGAGAATGGGGACCATTAGTCTACCAGTTTCTGCATTCTGCTTTAGAAGCAGAGGAGAAATTGTCTGGGTATTACTGACTCAATTAGCAGTAACTATGGAAGCAGGGGGGGAAAGGGAGAAAAAAATCCAGAATAATAGATCAAGAAAATGTAAATTGTCTTAACTGACATAAATGGGTCAAAATAATTTTCTCCAAGTGCAGGAGCTCCTGATACAGGATTAATTTCTAAGCGCCCAGTGAATCAGGCACTCTGCTCCAGCCCAGTCAGTCTCCCCCAGCCCTATGTCCTGTGTGATAGCACATGGCTTAGTTAAGCCCAAAGTGGTTCTCCATTTATGGACAGTGATCACAAGTATTAAACAATCAACAGAGAGAAACAGAGAAGAGTCTCTTTCCATGGGGTTGGCAGGGCTATGTGCTGTCACCTGGTACAGCGCAAAGGGCCAGTTGGCTTGGCCTCCTCTTTTTTAGCCCCCAGGCCCTGGCTCCTGCACGTCTCCCTTTGATTCTGTGATGTCCCCAGTATCTCTCCCAGCTCCGTGAATCAATTCATTCCTATTTCCACTTAGGGAAAGAACAAAATCAAACACCAATTGTGAAGGACTTATCTCAGAGATGGGAAAGGGGAGGGGGGCATTTACAATCTGGAGGGACTGACTACAATTCAAGTTTAGAAATAGTGTTTTTTTTTGTTTGTTTGTTTTTTAAATAAGCAGAATAAGCAGGAATATTAAAGGCACAGGCTGTTCAACTCAACAAACTAAAAAGAGTTAAAGGCACAATCAAAATGCCCACAGGCAATTCTTGATTATCCTCCAGGGTTAGTGGGTGGGAGGCAAAACAGATGATGATCTAGAAAACCCAAAAACCTAAGTTTAACTAATAGCCTCATGCTCTGACAAAACCAGCCTTGCCAATAAGCATCAAAATGAACAGAGCATGGCTGCTTCCCATCACGAATCTGTAGGAGGACAGAATCGTGGGACATAAGGAAGGACACCGAGGGATAATCCCCAAAAGGACGGTAATTAGCAGCAGAGGGAGGTGACCCACTCCCCTCTTCAGCTTCCCAGCACAGTTGTGACATTAGAGGTCTCACAAGCTGGCCTCAGCCACTGGCTCATAGGACCTGTAGAGGTAAGAACCACACTTAGGAGGAAAAATGGAGGAAAAATGCCGCATGAGCAAGGCAGGAGGGTATATTCCCCGGAGCCAGCCAACTCCAGCAATAAACCTGACTTTCAGAATCTCTAGCCGATGTCCCCACTTTAAATGCTCTGTTTCTTTCACACTCTCTCCCCTGCAGGTCTGGAGCAACTGATCCTGTCTCCTTCACATATAGCACGCAGCCCACCCACCCCACAGCCTGGGGACTCAAAGACCCCCGTGGCAAGAGGACTCATTGAGGGACCGTAAACCAAATGGGGAAAGAGCAGAGTACAGCTACCAGGTCTGATCAGATAAGGCAGTAATCTACAAATAGAAAAAAGAGCTCTGGGCCAGGCGGGGTGGCTTACGCCTATAATCCTAGCACTCTGGCAGGCTGAGGAGGGGAGGATGGCTTGAGCTCAGGAGTTTGAGAAGAGCAAGAGCGAGACCCTGTCTCTACTAAAAGTAGAAAAATTAGCCAGGCATGATAGTGGGAGCCTAAAACCCCAGATACAAGGGAGGCTGAGGCAGGAGGACGTCAGTTGAGCCCATGAGTTTAAAGTTGCTGTGAACTATGATGACAACACTGCACTCTAGCCTGGGTGACAGATTCTGTCTCAAAAAAACAAAACAAAAACAGAACTCCCATGCCCCCAAAGAAACCCACCCAAAAATGCAAAGCTCTGGTCTTGTCCTGGTCTCTTCCTAGAGGATGAGCGAGTCTGTGGCAATCTGACATCCTGGCAGAAAAAACCTTGAAGTGACACCATCTCCCAGGGGGCAAAGTTTCTGGACATTTTTGTTGTTTAAATGTCTAAGAGGCAATGTGGCATGTAGTGGGCAATAGTAAACTGTCCTGCCCCAAAGGTCAATGCTACCCTACTGAAAAAGGGTGAACTATTCTTTTCCATGTTTGTTACAGAGCGGAGTTCCTGCTTGTTATGGGGGCATTGTGAGTAATGCCAAAAATGTGCTCTCTTCCCTTTAGAGCCTAGAAAAGTGCATCTCAGGCAGGGATTGTGCTCCCAGCCAGCACCCGGGGACCAGCCTGTTCCACTCATTCCCATCACCTGGCACAAATTTGAGAGTAAGGGTGAGTCTCCTGTGCCCCAGGCACAGATATACAACGTATAGCCACCAGTTCCAACCTCCCTTACCCCAACACCTCTGAAACTCAGAGGAAAGAAGAATGGGAGGGTAGGCAAGTTAGAAAGAATCACTGTGTTTCTTGGCAGGGAGGACCAGCTCTCCCCATGGTCTCTGACTCATATGACAGAGGGGTGGGCTGGGGCAGGTTCCCCTGTGTGAATGCCAACATAGCCCACTCTTCAGGTCTGCAGGCCTGGGTATAGCAAGCCCTCCCAGAATACCCACAATGCAGGCAGACCTCTAATTCTCCTGCCTAAGTAGCCATTTCTGATCCAAGAAACAGAGATGGGATGTAGGGATGTTGCAACACTTGGCAGCGGCTTGAAATTTCCCTCTAAGATACTGAGGCCCAAAGGTGAAGGATGCAACCCAACACAATGAACCTTTATTTTTCCTTTTTGACACTCAGTGCAAGTCTATCAACAGTCCTTAGAGCTGAACCAAAGTTCTTTCAACCTAGTCAGTGACAGCAGGTTTGTCACACCTGCTGTGAAGTGCATGTGGCTCCTTATGTTTATTCATATCTCCATGGCAACTCCTCCATCTTTTCCAGTCAACATCCCATGCCTGGAAAGCCCAGGACTGGCCAGGGCTAGGAGTTGTGGGCCATGGAATCTGGGTCAACAGTGAAGCTGGGAACACACATGGGGAAGGGAAGCAGATGGTGTGGGGGAGCTGGAGGCTGCTGGGCCCGTGGGCCCTGCACTTGTCCACACAGGGCTGTGTGTGGGGCGGAGACAGGAGGTGGGCACAGGCTGCACAGCTGGGGGAGCAGATGGCCAGAGCAATGGCTGCTGGGGACTGTGACAAAGGCTTGGCAAGTGGGACCTGATGCTGCCTATT
Organism: Loris lydekkerianus; assembly: GCA_963574355.1. Taxonomy (NCBI): domain Eukaryota; kingdom Metazoa; phylum Chordata; class Mammalia; order Primates; family Lorisidae; genus Loris; species Loris lydekkerianus. Next base: position 11,986 of record CAUYPK010047131.1, on the reverse strand, counting down.
TTTAAGTGGGGGAGAAGCTAAAAACAGAAACTGGGTGGGTTTGAGCAGCTGGACACAGTTCTTTCATATAATCACTGAAGTTTTTCATTTTCTAATAAAAACGCTAACCAGAGGGTAAGAGAGGATGAACTAGGCAATGGGAAGAGAGGAGGCTAGTGCAACCAGGGAGAGAAATGATGGGCAGACAGCCCATTGGTCATGAAGATGAGACCAATGACAACAAAAGAAACAATTTAGAAAGAGGACGGCCAGAACAAAACACTCAAGGTCAAGAGGACCCAGAGTCCAAAGTCATTCCAGGACCCTGTCCCATCTCCATAGTAACCCATGGAACATTTTTTCCTTTGCTCACCTTTTCAAAACATATTGGCCATTTTCAGATAGAAGTCTTTTTTTTACCAGTTTCCCCCTCTCCCAAGGGCCTATAAGATTCCTGAAGGATGGGGCAGGGCTGACTCTTTATTATGCATCACCCGAGACCCAGGCATACTCTGCGTGAGCTCGGTAATTATCCCATACCCATCTCTCTCTTTGCCCTAAATAAGTTACAGAATCTCCTTAGTGTTCCATCTCATCTTATATCCAAGCCACATGAATACATGAGGACGCTCAGAAAACAACAACTCCTTCCTTATTTTAAGTGTGTAGAGCTTTAAATAGCATCTGGTCAATGCAATTACATTTTCCAATCCCTATTTGCACGCAGATCTAAGCAATGTAATCTCCTGAGAGAGAATCAAATAGTTACCATAACAAAACCAAAGCCTTTGCTAAACTAGACATGTTACCTGCTCCGTGGTTTAGATGTCCAGCTCAGTTAAAAACTGTAGAGGCCACAATTTAGCATCTAAACTCAGCTAGTATATGAAGGAATTTCAGAACACTTTCAAATAACTAAGAAAGCCATAGGCTCCTTGCCTAGACAAAGAATTTAAGCCATGTTTTAGGTGCCTGGGATCCTGCTAAAGTTCTGGAACAACCCACAGTACTGACTCACCCTGAGTTCTTACTTTTCCACTGCCATGGTGCCACCTCCAGTCTGTCCACCTCTGCTCTGGATTTTACAGAAGCCTGTTTTAACTGACATGACATCCTTCGGCCTATCCCCCTCCTGTTTATCAAGCATATGATGTCTCTACACTGAAAAATACTTTGATGTTTCTTCACTGCTTACAGACTAAAATCCAAAATAGGAAGGTTCTCTGAATTACTCCGACTTCATTTTCCAGCCTAAACTCCCGCCACTCTTCACCAACATCACAGCTCTACTCACTGTTCCGCAAGTGTGGTACACACTTCTGCACCTCTGTGCCTTTGCACAGGCTGTTCTCTCTACTAGAATGTGTCCTCCTCATTCTTCCTCCAAGCCCCAGCTCACTGTCTGCTCAGGAGAACAGCAGCTTTGGAACACCCCAATGTGGGTTCAGAATCTGACTTTCCATTTGTTATCTGTTGCCCAGGACGTGCTAAGGCTCTATCTACCCAGTTCCCCGTTGGCATTTGATTCATGTAGGTCACCTTAATCCTGGCAGAGTCAATCACCCATTTTCTGCATTCCTATGACTTATGGGATAATAAGTAAGGATTGATAGATAGGTACTGTTGATGAAGAAAAAAATTCACTATGTGAGTTTTACCCATATTGTAAAGTAGACATTCATATTTTACAAATGAAAAACTAGAAGAGCAGAGACATGAAGGAACTGATCCCAGGTTATATACCAGTAAGTCCAACGCAGGGATTCACATTTATTTCTCTCACTCCGTATCTTCATGCCCCTTACTACATCACATGACTTCCCATCCGAGTGGCAGTGTAGATTCTCTTCTCTAGACTGTAACCTTCATGATCTTTGTCTCTTGAGACAAAGTGCCAAATGCAAGTGGATTTTCAAGAAATGTTGTTTGGCAAATACTTCCCACTGCTAAGGATGGTTGGTAGATAACCCCCCCCCCCCCCAAGCATTAATTTCAGGAGCTCAGTGTTTTCAAGAGCATGTGGATTACAATGACACTAGAACTTTAAAAAGTAGTCAGAATCCACAGTTAAACAGTAGGAGATTTAGTGGATCTCCCCAGAAAGTGACACCTAACCAACCAGGGGAAAGAAAATAAAATATCTCAACAAAAATTAATAGACCCTGGTTGAGGGGATTGGGGAGATGTTAGTTGGTCAAAAGATTCAAAATTTCAGCTAGTTAGGAGGAATAAATTGAAAAAATCTGTATTATACAATATGGTGATAATAAAAATATATGGTATTCTTAAAAAAGCATTAAGAGAGGACATTTTAAGTGCTGTCACCACAGAAAATAATAAGCATGGGAGATTAATGAATATGCCAATTAGCTCTATTTTGCCATTCTACAAGGCATCCATATTTTAAAATGTCTTACACAATAAACATATACAAATTTTATGTGTCAAACAATTTTGTGGAGAAAAGGGAACACTTTTACACTGCTGGTGGGAATGTAAATTAATACATTCCTTTGGAAAGATGTTTGAAGAACACTTAGAGATCTAAAAATAGATCTGCCACTCAATCCTACAATTCCTCTACTTGGTATATACCCAGAAGACCAAAAATCACATTATAAAAAAGATATTTGTGCCAGAATGTTTATTGCAGCCCAGTTCATAATTGCTAAGTCATGGGAAAAGCCCAAGTGCCCATCAATTCACTAATGGATTAATAAATTGTGGTATATGTACACCATGGAATATTATGCAGCCTTAAAGAAAGATGGAGACTTTACCTCTTTCATGTTTACATGGATGGAGCTGGAACATATTCTTCTTAGTAAAGTATCTCAAGAATGGAAGAGAAAGTATCCGATGTACTCAGCCCTACTATGAAACTAATTTATGGCTTTCACATGAAAGCTATAACCCAGTTATAACCTAAGAATATGGGGAAGGGGGAGAGGGAGGAGAGGGAGGGGGGAGAATGGCAGAGGGACAGTGATTGGTGGGATTACACCTGCAGTGCATTTTACAAGGATACATGCGAAACTTAGTAAATGTAGAATATAAATGTCTTAACACAATAACTAAGAAAATGCCAGGAAGGCTATGTTAACCAGTATGATGAAAATGTGTCAAACGGTCTGTAAAACCAGCGTATGGTGCCCCTTGATTGCATTAATGTACACAGCTATGATTTAATAAAAATAATAAATAAATAAATGAAAAGGCTACCATGACCACTAGCAGAATTAGTGTGTGACAGATAAATTTATAGTTGCCAATGGCCTATGTGCCCGTCCCCCCTTTGCCTTGCATAACTACGTAACTTACCGTATATACTTGAGTATAAGCCGAGTTTTTTCCGTACAAAATTATATACTCGAGTATATACGGGAATAGTGTTCCTGAACGAGCTGGTTGTATTACTTTTTTACATAAGCCTTCCTAAAAAATCTGATAGACATTCCAAAGTTGATGATATGAAATCTTTGCAGATCCTTTAGAGATCATAGTGAAGGAGCTCAGGAAATTTCGCCCCATGGTACGACTGCTTGGTGTAAATACTATTTTAAATGGAAGATCCTTAGAGATGAACAGGCTGTCGGCAGGGGCTGCTCCTCTGTCTGCATAACCAGACAGATCCATCAAAAAATCGATCAATTTCCTTTCCCCATTATTTCATTATACTGCAGGAAAGAAAAGCAAGAGTACGTAAGGCCTGCCCCACAGGTTAATTTGTAAGTCAATCTGTTCCCCCCCATCTTTTCATCCTCCTAAGTATCCATCCATCCTCCTCAGCAACCATTTGTCGCCCCTACAGAGAATTACCTAATGCCTCATCTCTCCCTCCCTCTAAGAGGAAGGGACAAGGTTATCTGGATCCTACTGGGACGCTGGCTTATCCCCCTGAGATTTGCCCCCACGCAGGTGGTAGAATAATGCTTTCCTCCTATGAATCTGCCTTAACTGTAAGTCGATCTTTCTGTGAACTTTTGGGGGAAATGTCCTCTCAACCCCAGAGTGTGGATGTGTGAGTCTTTCACTGTGGTAGTTGGACTTTACCTAAAGTTATGAGGACAGATTGGAAAGACTTGTACAGTTCCTCCTGCAAGGCCCACGACTGTGGGAATGTAGGTTGTTAGGACTCCTAAAGTAGGTCAGATGAGGGCGGCCGAGGTACTATTTTGGTTTGGGGCTGAACAAAGGCAGGGTGGCGTTAAGAGATTGCATTCTGTTACGGTTATTGTCCTGTGTAACTCACAAAGCATGATGGAAAGACTGCAGACTGTTCCTGGAATAGGTACCTTCCCAAGTCCTTAGAGGGAAGGAATTTCAGGAAAACCTATTCCCATCAGTGCTTTACCAAGGTGCAAAGTCACAGGATCTGATAAACCCTCAACTCACTGGGAAAGAATATAACAAACACTGTCAATTTATGTCAAGAGGTTTCACAATGTATCTTTTCAGTGTGTGTGTCTATATAATAGAAATTGAGGGTCACAGACATCGAATTAAATCTTTAATTTTATTCTGAATTGTTTTTGAGGACAATTGTGGGGTAATCATTGCAAAAAAATATTTTACGTTAACTAGGTCATGTTTTATATGCAAACGAATGAGGGACCTTGATTCTAGGAACTACAGGGTCAGAAACTCCTTAAAGAAGAGAAACAACGTATCAAAAAACTATTTCTTTGCAAATATTTATGTTTCTTGTAGAAAATCTGGAACATATAGAAGTCTTAAAAAGGAAACCAAATTGCCCTCCTTAAGAAGGACACAGGGGGATTTCTGGGTCCCTCATTTTGATCTGGTTATTGACGTGTGTGGTCTTCACACGCGTGCCTCTCATTTGTGAAAAGGCACCAGGACGTGCACCTGTTTCTCCGCGGCTATCACTGGTGAGCAGCAGTGTCTGAATCCATGGCGGTTTGTCTATTAAGTCTCCTCTTAGCAGACAGGTGGGTGTTTCCTGTTTTCCTTTCTTAGGCATAAACCTGCTGTGAACATTCTTCAGGAGTCTTTGAGAGGGCCAGGGTCTCTGTGCCTCTTGCACAAATACCTCAGGAAGGAGGAGCTGGCAGGTGGATGAGGCTATGTCCTGAGAACCAGACCTCTCTGTTTTCTATTTCATTTATTTATTTTTTAATCCTTACCCCCCCAACCCCCTGCATTTTATTTGAGACATAATCTCATTCTGTCACCCAGGCTAGAGTGCTTTGGCATCATACCTCCCAACAACCTCAAACTCTTGGGTTCAAATGATCCTCCTGCCTCCTCCTCCCAAGTAGATGGGACTCTAGGTACCCACCACAATACCCAGCTAATTTTTCTACTTTTAGTAGAGATAGGTTCTCACACTTGCTCAGGCTGGCCTCCAATTCCTGAGCTCAGGCAATCCACCTGCCTCAGCCTCCCAGAGTGCTAAGATGGCAGGTGTGAACCAGCGCACCCACTGGGATCTCTCAGATTTATATAACCTGACATGCCCACGTAACTTTGGCCACTGTACTGATTAAAAAGTTCAGCTAGTCTCTCCTCATTTCAACTGTGGTGGCTTCCTCTGCCCTCAGTGCTCCAGCATGGAGGGAAGCAGATGCAGGTCTTTTCTTCCGTTGAAACTGATTTTATCCATATCTCATTGTGTCCTGAGCGTTTAATGATCCTATTATAAAACAGTAATTTTTAATTTAAAATATAGTTCTCCCATTTTGTTTAATCGGATGAGAGTGATGTCTTTCTTGAAACGCAAGGCGGGAGTTCTAACAGTTCTATTTAATGCTGGGACTTAATTAGGCAGGAAATGAATTTTGTAATTTTGTTTTTCCCTGAATGGATGGGTTCTTCCAAGTGCTCATTATCTGACATCACGAAGCCCGTCCATCGGTGCCCCTTTTCATTTTTTGTAGATTTCTCCTTTTGTCTACTTCATTGTACCCATCAGCTGCCATAGTCACAACAATGTTACACAATTTTAATAACTGCACATTTACACCAGAACCTTGTATGTCTCCCTCTGTCTTTTTTTGTTCATTTTCTTTCTCAAGGAAAATCTACGAAACAAAACAAATTCCACTGTGGTTTCCGTTAGCCTCCTGTCAAACCTAATGAGTCAACTCTGAAAAGTCTAACAGCTCTGAAAAGTCTAACAAGTTAACAAATATTTAATAGTCTTACCCCAAAACATGCCGTATTTCTTCATATACATTTCTCATCTTGCATATCCTTGGGTACAATTCGTATTCTTCATAAAAATTTATTTTAAAAAATTGTAATGAAAAGCAGGCAGGTTTATATATATATATATATATATATATATATAGGCCAACTGGACAGCTCTGTGCACCTTTATGAAAAAGGATATTTGGTCTCTGGTATGACTTAACCACGTGGCCTGTTTATTCTCACGCTGTGTGACGTTCAATATTTCTCTCTGCACCCCACCTGTGCTTGCCTATGACCACTCATTTATTTTCATAGAATAAGTGAGATTTTCTTTCTTATACCAGCAGTGAGTAGCTAATTCCAATTGTACATTATCCAGAAATGGGGAAAAAAGACCCCATTATCCTTTGAATATTAAATTTTCTAATACACGTTTTAATAGGGCCAAGTTTGACGGTCTGGTAATAGACAACAGTTAGAATGTTCATGACAAGTGAAGAAAAATGGATCTAAGTCTTAACTCCAGGACCTTGCAGAATGCTGAAAGCGTCATTCTCCCTGAATTCCATGCTAAAGATGATGGTTGTTAAGGTCTGGCAGCGTCACGGTGGAAGGACAGATTGTACTGTCATGTGCAGAGAGGAAGGTGAAATTATATGAAAAGAAAAAGAAACATGCCCAGGAAAGTCCACTGGACCATTCCCCACCTCTCTGTCTTGACATAGCACGTCCTCAAACCTGGACTCCTACTAGAAACCAGTGTAGAAATGGACCCCTGGCTGTAAACTTGTCAGCGGTGATCTGACATCACTAGGGTACGGGTCTGACCTCGCATGGACACACCTGGGCAGGTCCCAAAGATACAGGCAGGAAGCATGGCCTTTCTCAGAGACAGGCTGGCATGTCCCGCATTAAAAACACCTTACAAGACGAAATTTTAAATGGAAGCTAAATCATTTCTAAACTGATCCTCTCTTTACTTGGGATTAACTCCCATGTTCTAGTAGAAGATCTATCAATGTTTTCGGACTAGAATATATTTTTGTCTTCAATTCTGAAGCCCCATAAGGTGTTATGAGATATGGTTAAAACAATCATCTTTTCCAAGAGCTGCAGATGTTTGACTTAATTAGTTTTGTATCACAGAGAAAAATGTTGGAGAATAAAATTGAGGTTGGAATACTGACGGGAAATTCCCATATGTGAACGTAAGCGGAAGCTTTCTGCTTCCAGTGGTCCAGGAAGGCATTTGATAGGGAGGGAAGGGATTTATGTTATAGAACTGGACATTTTCCCCTGGGTATTTTAAAGGGTGGAACTTGCTCCTTGGCACATTCTCATTGCCCCTGGCCCTCCCCCTGCCAATTCACCACCTCTACCAGAATCACCATCAGAGCTTCCTAACCCACAGCCTGCCCCCCGTTTACTTCCCATATGACTTCTGAGAGTGTTTTTTCTGATATTCCAATTTGACATCGCTGCTTGGACGGTAGAAATTCTTTCAAGGGATGCCCGGGGCCTTCTGATGACCTTGACTCCTGTGAGGCCACACGGATCCGTCCCTGTCTTCACACACACCCTCGCACTCCGCAGAGCTGTGTTGTCTCCGGTTTCCCTGCCTCCACTTCCACCCTGACTCACCTTCTTCCCAGATTCCTGACCTTACTCCTCCTTCTTCTCCTTGTTCCCACTATGATAAACCTTCCATGACCCCATAGTCGTTAATTAGCTGCCTCTTCTCTCCACTTCACCAGCATCTTGGACAAAAGGTCCTAATGGCATTTGTCAGCCTATATTATTATCTTTATTCACTTGGCTGTTTCCATTTCCAGACCATAAACTTACTAAGAAACAGGGATTACATGTTATTTGATTTAAAATGAAAGAAAGAGGAAAAAAAAAAAAAAAAAAAGGAAACCTTGCAAACTCACACAGTGCCTGGTACATGATGGGTAACTTGCATGTTTATGGAGAGGCTGAATCTGTGAACTCGGAAGTTAATTCATTAATGCATTTACCTATCTGCCCCGAGCCCTCACCAGACAGAGAACATACCAGGAAGGAATGTGCTTTATGCATCTTCATGTCTGGTTTTATTCATTTCTTCAATTCGGCAGACATTTCTTGATTAACTACAACAGACTCAGCAATGGTGTCGGGGGTGGGCTCAGGAATTAGACTTTCTCCCAACCTTGATCTTCCCCCGAGTTGGTAAAGAACACGGCTGTAATTGTAGTGGCTAAAGAGTGGGAGAATCTTCTCAGCTGCACTTTCTTCAGCTCCCATGTAGAACCTGTCGGCACTCCCCTCCTGAAAGTTCTCCCTTGATCACCTCACCTGAGCTACCTGTTCAGACTCACAAAGGCAATTTCTAGATCCTTGTCACTGGTGTACCATATTTTGAAACCTGAAAACTCAATGCGCCTCCATCTCTGCAATCTTGATATCACCCTTAAAGTAGAAAACATTCTGGGAGGCCTAGGCAGGTGGATGGCTTGAGCCCAGGAGTTTGAGACCAGCCTCAGCAAGAGCAAGACCCTATCTGTACTAAAAATAGAAAAACTAGCTGAGAGTGTTGGCAGGTGCCTGTAGTCTCAGCCACTTGGGGAGGCTGAGGCAGGAGGATTTCTTGAGCCCAAGAAATTGAGGCTGCTCTGAGCTATGACACCACAGCATAGCTGGATGACAGAGTGAGACTCTGTCTAAAAAAAAAAAAAAAAAAAGACACTGCATGATGTGGTCCCTCATTATCAGCCCAAACTCTTTCTATATTTTCTCTTTCATATTCTCTTTGGCCCACTCCTTCAGGATGGCTTGGAGTTTCTCAAAGCAGCCAGCCTTGAAATCCTGGCTTCCATTAGAGATAGAGATTGTAGCTCGGTCAGTTAGATTTCCAAACCTGGTCTCCTGTTTCCTGGTGTGTCCTGCAATTTCATAGCAATAAGCGGCTGGCTCTACACGATTAGATGTAGGCCCCATACGTGTTTGGCGTTTCTAGGTGTGCTCAGTGAGTAACCAACGGCCTTGTGTCTTCTCCCTCTTCCCCTTCCACCTGTCCCTGGAGTCTACCTGCTCCGGAGAGCAAACCCAGGGAGACTCCCAAACAGCCCTCAGAAATCAGCAATTTGAGAAAGAAAGTTGCAGGCAGTGGCTACTGATGTCATAGTGATTTTTTTTTTTTAGCAGCATAACCTACCTTATGCTGGCTAATATCTGCCTCCCTGCCTTGGGTTTGCAGCCACCTCTGTTCCCAGAACAAGAAGTCCGTCCATCTGTCATCCAACTCTGTAATCAACGGAGCAGCACATGAGTGATCAACAGCTTTATTTACAGAAAAGCCACCGATTCCATAGAACGATGAGGACATCTCCTCAGAGAACTGCTCTCCCCCCTTCCCTTTGTCATTTGTTATTCTCACCGTAAAAATAAACATCAGCAGTATCATTAATCATCACAGTGTACGTTCAACAGATTCCCCCTCACAGGTTACAAGGTTACATGTTATCTATTGTAACATGGTTCTATCTTCAAAGCATTTTTATTCCAGACTAAATTCATAGCTAGTCAACACTTCTCTGGGTGCACAGAGCGTCCTGGGTCCTTGACAGGTACCGTGGAGTCCAGTTCCCCAACTTCTCTATGACAGCAGCCTCAGAAGGGAATAAACAGTCTCCAGAGGTCAGCACAGGCTCACACAGCCTTATTAGGACCTGGCCAGCAGCGTCCAGCAGGAGATGGGCATGGGCTTTCAGGTGAACAGTGGCTGGAAACACCTCCACCCCAAAATGCCCTTTCCTTCTGCACCTCGTTCCTTGTGGTTATGGCTTGAGTTTGCACCTAAAGTCACACTGCATCGTCCTGCTCTCTGCCTCCCAGATGGAGACAGGCCGCAGAGTTTTATCTTCCCAGAGCTTGGTCTCCTCACCCAGGAGGAAGTCATCATTCTTCTTATATTCCTGTTTGTGCAACAAGCGCCTTCCTGACCCCTCGAATGTCACCCGCACATTCACCCTGTTAATAACACATGCTCAGAAAATGCTGAATGACTGGGTGCGAGAAGGAAACAGGGAACAGGACGTGCTGACTCGGCAGCCGAACCACAGAAACAGGCCCCGTGATGTGCCTGGACTCAAAGAAAAGGACTGTGGGCTTCACTGTAAGACCCAGGTATCGTTTTGCAAGGTCAACATGGGTCCAAGCTGATGACAGGTGGAGCTTTTCACAACAATATCCTGCAGAAAGAGGCCAGGATGATGAGAGAGAAAAGGGTCCATTCTTACCCGCCCAGGGGAGGAGAGAACGTGGCCTTTCCATGATCTGTGATCCTATAAAGAAAATCACCACCTCTGCTCGCAGCTTTGCCATAATCACTATGATTACCATGTCTTCTTTGGAATCTGCTTGCAGAAAGGGGTGAATGTCATCGTGCTTCTCACAGTGCACCCGTCTCTGTGATACATGGGTGTGCCCACGTGCCTTATCTTGGGTGACTTGAATCAATAGCCATTAGCAATGAAAGGGCCTATTAAGTTGCCCCCTCACCCCTCTGCTCCACTAAAATAGGTCATGCTCCACTCCTCCCTTTCAGCCCATCACTCCTCGGGTCTCCCTGCAGTGTCCCCACCATGCCACCACCTCCTCCACCCTGCCGACAACAGCAAAGATATCCAGACGTTCTGTAAACATTTCTCTAGCACTGTAACAGAGTCCCCAGGAGCGGAGATAATCGAGCCTGAATGTGCCCGGGGCTATTGCCTGGATTTGACAGGCAGGCCCTGAGCAAACCTTTTATGTGCCTGCCTGGCTTTGATGGACAGGTTCCCCCAACGTGGACTCCGGGACTGCCCCAGACACTGGGACTGCCCCAGCTCCTACAAAGAAGCAGCAGGGAAGGGGGACGGGGCGGCTTCTCATCCTTCCAACTGGGAGACACAAAACACAATAATTAAGTAAATGAGACAAGGTATATACTAACCAGTGTGATGTAAATGCTCCTAATTCTATATGAAATCAGCACATTGTACCCCATAAATGCACTAATGTATACAAGATCTATGTGTTTATAATTTGTTAAAAAATTTTGAATGAATGGGGAAAAAATGAATTTAGATGAACGCATTGAAGACAAAAAAAAAAAAAAAAATACCCAATTAAAGCAACAGAGGACCTGGATATTTTGCAGTTAGTCCAATTAATCAGTGAAGAAGGAGCCTTGGGGTTGTGGCTCTGGTTCCTGACCAATCCTGCTGCTAAGAGTTTCTCACTTGGGTTGTGACATGGGATCCTACAGATTGCTTACCTCCAGGCTCCCTGGGCCTGTGTTCGGAGAACAGCATCCTTCTAAAAATAGCCAGCCGTGCCTGGAATAGCAGACTGTCTCCTTCCTGTGCCAAAGATGACTGCGCAGCTCCTTGGGGGTCGGTGCCAGGTGATAGCCACAGTCTCGGCAGCCAGAGGGAAAGAGACACAGGGTAGTGCGGTGACTTGGGTCTTCCCACAAAGCCAGGCCCCTCAAGGACCTCAAAATATGACCTTCGAGGAAAATAGGTCTTTTCAAGTACCATTCATTAAGGTTTTCTACTTGAAACCATTCTGCATTTAGGGTAGGCACTGAATCTAATGACTTGTGTTATTTATTTGTTATTTTTATTTTTACTTTTATTCTGAGACTGAGTCTCACTCTGTCACCCTGAGGGCCATGCTGTCATGGTTCACAGCAACCTCAAACTTCAGGGCTCACGTGATCCTCCTGCCTCAGCCTCCCGAGTAGCTGGGACTACAGGCACTTGCCACAACACTCAGCTAATTTTTCTTTTTCTTTCTTTCCTTCCTTTTCTTTCTTTCCTTCCCT